>JAUTBT010013020.1:0-23410 GCA_032361225.1 Lepetodrilus schrolli
TACTGACAAGACCAAGGATGATAACTGCATTGCCACTCTACAGACAGCGCATCCTATCAGTATCGCGTCAGAAAGGTAACTTTCGCTATACACTGCAAAGAGAGCGCTATGGTCTATTAGTGGATAAGAGAGCTTTGTGAAAGGATACCCTGGCTCCTGCAGCCACTGGACAGCTGATTACCCAGTGAACATAGACACATTCTCACACACAGACACTCACTGGGGCATCCAGCCATCCACGGGTTAGTGTAGTGTAGATCTGTGGGTGCTGGGGCAGTAGTGATGGTGCTAGCCGTTACCGGATGACAGTAGCATGATTGGATCTTTATATTTTATTTATCTGTATATTTATTTTAATTTAATTTATATTTTTAAAATTAATTTTGATATTTATTTGTTTATTTATTTATATATATTTTAATCCGTATTTGTTTATTTATTTATATATATTTTAATCCATATTTGTTTATTTATTTATATATATTTTAATCCATATGAAATAGTATGTGTATTCTTGGTTAAGTACACAAATTCGGTGTTGGTGCATTTAGTACGACTGCGAGACAAGTAAGACCGAGGGCCTCGTAGGAGGTTTATAAGTATATTTTATTATTATTCCTGAAAATCGATGGATGAAAATTCAATGCAAAACATACTACTTCCTTAAAACTCCATTAATTCTTGCCCTGCTGGATTGATCTTGATCAACTCACAGCATGGCATCTCAAATTGCCACCAACAGGAAAGAGGTTAATCAGAACAATGTAAAGTAGGATAGATAGATATATATATATATATCTATGTTGTGTTTAACTGTAATGGATAGCAACAGTGGTTAAAGAGAGTCTACGTCTCGACTGTAGGCAGCTGTACAGAAGTAAAATCGAGCGACGTGGGTATGTGCCATGTTTTTTGTGCGTGTTGTTGCTAAGATGCAGAATGTTGCTCAGTGTCTCTGTTTAAGTACTCTTCTCTCTCGGTACTGTTCACGGAGTACAATCGCACTTTCTGTTACAGCACACACACATATCTGATCAATAAGGATCCTTAGGCCAGCTTTGGCAAATGGATTTATGACAATGGATCAAAGCAAAGCACAAAGTAAAATACGAGCGCACTGAGGGCATTATTGAGAGGAGGAAGAAGAGGACAGGGCGCGACTGTAACAGTAGACTTGTAAACATAAATTTAGAAAGCAAAAACAGTTTGGTATTCTTTCCGAGCCCCAAATACTTTGGTACCCTGCTGCTTATTCTGTTCAGCTTCTCACTTGGCCTTGATGGCAGAGATTTCATTTTGATGGGTTTTTCATTTTGATGGGTTTACCAGTGTAAGGATCTGGGTTGTGGATTTCCCTAATGTGTGGGTCTACCAGTGTATTGGTTTACCACCATACGGGTTTACCAGTGTACAGGTCTACCAGTGAATGGGTCTACCACTGTATGGGTCTACCACTGTACAGGTCTCCAAGTGTATGGGTCTATGAGTGTATGGGTCTATGAGTGTATGAGTCTACCACTACTAGTGTATGGGTCTACCAGTGTATAGGTCTACCAGTGAACAGGTCTTGAGTGTATGGGTCTCCAAGTGTATTGGTCTAATGGGTCTACCAGTGTACAGGTCTACCAGTGAATGGGTCTATGAGTATTGGTCTATGAGTGTATGGGTCTCCAAGCGAATGGGTCTACCACTACCAGTGTATGTGTACAGGTCTACCAGTGTACAGGTCTACCAGTGTACAGGTCTACCAGTGTATGGGTCTACTAGTGTATTGTGTGTGTATGCATGTGTGTATGTGTATCCTCCCTTATACACACCTGGTGTGAAACTAAGGTATTGCTCTTTTATCAGCTGGTAGCAATCAATTTACTTTCTATGGGGCATGGGAAGTGTCTTCTCCATTTGGGAGTCGCCCATGTGTGAAACTGGGATATATGTGCTCCCCTCTGCGGAAAGTAACATGCAGCGTTTAAGAAACGGAATGGCCTTGAATGGGCCTTGAATGGGTCTTGTCAATGCTGTATGTGCCCCGGATTTCTCCAGGAGCGGACAATAATGGACAGGGGTTCAATATACAGGTGAAGCAGTGACATGTCTGAACTGTGGCAGACATGACTGTTGTGTTCAGATAGGCATACGTGTCTGCTCAAGTGTTCAGAAAGGCATACGTGTCTGCTCAAGTGTTCAGAAAGGCATATATGTCCATTTCAAGTCTTTATAGGAAGCCGTGAATTTGTATTGTTGGCACAGTGCTTTAGAATTAGTCATGGAAAGTTCATGAATTACTTCTATAAATATAGAATATTTCTTTGTGTTTTGCTATTTAGCATGTCCATAAATGTTGCGGACGAAGGTCAAAGGAAGACATTTATATTATCATTTGCCGACATTAGGCGGAATAAAAAAAAAAAAGTCAACATAGATAATACGGCATTAGTCGGCATCCAACTTTGGATGAAACTAATGCGTATTTTGAATTACAGAACCTAAAGGGTCAATACAGTTCTGGATTTTTTTTTTAATATGGGTCATTTGGAAAGGATAAGTCGGACTTTACCATTTGATTGGCAACACATGGCTAGGTTATTTTCCCAGCAGTTCCTGCATCATGTCAAGTGTTTTACAGAGGTGTGCAATTACTGCAGGAGTCGTGACACAGTGTTGTTGATGCATTCCTAACAGATGGCATAGTTCTTTATATAAATGTCAGGAACATGCAGCACTAATTGGCATAACCGTATCAAAAATAAATTATTACTTGACCGACCTTTCTCCATATCCCCTCCATTGTTGCCTGGCATGAATTGTCATTGGCGGTTAAGTCCATTGTTCGAAATAGAGCCTGTCCACACGTCCACAACGGGTCATTTTCAGCAAGGAGAAGTTTTTAAATGAATATTGACACAGATACCAAACTATTGCTAGCCATTTTTCTTGCATATTTACAATGAGATTTGGTCATTCAAAGAGAAAATATATGTGGATGATGGCCGTTCAAGGAGATAATTTATCTGGGTATTTGTCCTCTTTGCTTGTGTAGTGTAATGGTGAAAGTGGCCAGTATCGGTTCCTCAATGGGTCCGATTCAAGAAGCAGTTATGAGCTTAAATTGTTGCGTATGATTGAAAGATTCCTGCACTGACAGTAAGAACCACTTCACACAATATACGCTAATGGCCTACCTGGTCGGACAGTGAAACTAACTCCTTACAAAGAAACGGCTTATTAAATTAATATACACGCTGTCATCTTTACATGTTTTTGGCAAGAACTGCAGAATATCTAGTAGAATGAAAAGCGTTAAAAAGATTGCAGGTGCGTGAAGCGTCTCCGCTATGCACCAATGGCGGGCGAACCAAGCGTCTCGACAACAATACCACTCGTAGGATATAGCCCAGTGAATTTAACCTACTGGAGATAGACGCAAGGATACTTAGATTTTTTTTACCAAGGTGTGAGGATATTTAGATGCTCTACTGAGGTGTGAGGATATTTAGATGCTCGACTGAGGTGTGATGCAGAGCGCCTCGTGTTTCTGCTCCTGGATACAATTGCGTTTAATCCGATGAAAGCTACTGCTTAGAAGATGTTACCACCTTAATTGTTTGTCGTAATTGTTTGTCGTAATTGTTTGTCGTCTTGGCATCAATTGTTTACGTCTTGTTCTCGAGTTTCAATTTGTTTGGATCAAGATCGTTGATGTATATTTGATAGGGTTTATGCTGGAAATAAATATGTAGTTTCAGACTTGTAGTTATCAAGACGAGGGGGGAAATCATCGAGACAATGTTGGTGTGCTTCATTAAGAGGTGTTTGCACCAGGTTTGTTTTGGAGGTGCAATATATATGCAGAGCTTTCAAAGACTTTTTCTTCATGCGTATTGCTTTCACGGAATTAATGCAGAGCGACTGACATGAATTGTGGCAAAACATCTGTCAAGTCATGTTATCTCTTAATGATCAAAGCTCTTGTATTTCTTGGACAGCAACACATTAAAACTGTTGGTTGCTCACCTTCCACTCCAGTTGTCCTGGTGTGTGTCAGTCACCGATGAAAGTATGACGATGAACGTCTGAAGAAATGTCTTGCCCAGTGTTTCTGCGTATTGCCCTCAAGTCTGAAGAAATGTCTTGCCCAGTGCTTCTGCGTATTGCCCTCAAGTCTGAAGAAATGTCTTGCCCAGTGCTTCTGCGTATTGCCCTGGAGTCTAGAGAAATTGCCATCGCTGTTTGGCCTTTGCCTGTCGCCATCAAGGAGCCAGGGCCAGGTTTATGGAAGTAGGCACTATGGAATTAATGCCAAAAGCAGATTATCCTGTAGTTGCTGCTGCCACTGATGATGATGACAATAGGCAATAGACAGGTGAAGGAGCCAGATAATTGACACTTCTGATGGATAATGCAATTTACGACGAGCCCAATCCAATTTGCATCTAGGGAAGAAGGTGTTCCTCCATGTAAAATGACAACCCAGCATGTGTTTAGAATTGTGGGGATTCATTTTTTGGGGGGTCCTTTTAGAATAGAAAATATGTGTGTTGGCTTGCACAAGAAAAATTCACATTTCAATGTGTGATGTGAAACTGAAGCATTATTCTTTTCATACTGTGATAGCTGCGTTACAAATGAATGTGTAGTAAGCATTCATATGGTGCCACTGTTCTTGTATGTGGCACTATGAATATGCCTTAGTGGGTGAATTTGATGCATTATAAGTATACATTATTATTATTATGTAGGTTTTTCTTGAAGAAATTTTAACAGAAGACCCAGGTGTTGTTTTTTGATTAAGGCCAATTACAGATCGACAGCTCAAAGATCTCGCATTGCGTATTATGATATATATATACTACCATCAGAATTTAAGGGAACGATGAAATTGATATTTTTATATTTCTTTCAAATGCGAACACATGAACTAGTATATGTCAAAACTTTGTAAAGTAAGTGTACTGAAATTTAGTATGCATGGGCGTTACTATGTTGTAAGTACTGTCTTGTGTTTCTTGGGGTTGTGTGTAACAGTGGTACTGATAAGTTGTCACGCTTTGAACGAAACAATGTATCGTAACTATACGTATCTGTATTTTTTTTATGGTAGTATGTAATATTTATGGTGGTTTATAGGCTCGGGTTCCTCTCGCAGTATTTGTTTAGTTCTCCCCAAACACCATCCACAGGAGTCGTCATAAACAATTCATGGTGGCTTCACGTGGCGTCAGTCTCTTATCTTGTATTAATTTCATTAGTTCTAATGCAAGGTGACATGATGCAAAACCAGCGACCTATCTATATCAATATTGCAGGAGGGACTGAAATCGCAGCCGATTTATACAACGCTTCTTGCTGAGTTCAGATCTCCAGGGGAATGAGATAAGGGAGCTCATTCCCGTATCTCTTCCTGTTGTTGGTTTTATTATGGCTGTAGATAATTCACTGTGGAAGCTGTACTTCGCTATGACATGGGTTTTGACATCTGGACAGGTTCGCCCGGCCAATGCAATGCCCTTGTCAAGTGATACACGAGAATTAGTGTAATTTCTGCTGATGCCACTACCACTTGTTTGCTCTTTAAAGAACGAAGATTGATAAAATGGCAATTTGTCAGAAAGAGGCTCGGAATTAAATTTTGTAACATAATTAGAAAATCACTGTCAGTAAATTATTTGAAAAGTTGTTAGACTATCAGTGGATTAAAATTCTGAATGTCAACCATGTTACCATTAAGTATAGCAAAGAATAGAATCAAGGGTAATTGCTGTAAATTGACTTTTCTTTTGGAGATGAACAGGTTTCTAATTTAATATTACCATGTAATTGGTATTTTATTTCGACTTTTGGTTGCTTCTATTTCCATAATGCATACTTGCAATCTTGTAACCTAGCTTTTTAAAAATTGAACGGATTGATCTGTAAGCATACGTTCTAATTCAAATGTTGGCCTATATTTTGGACATGTGTGAGAAAGTGTGCATTAATGCTCCTTTGATTTTTAGAACAGCTTAAAATAATTTGAAGAATTTCAATATTTGCCAACAAACCAGTTGGAGCAGTCACTGTGACAGTGTTTACACATGACCAGTTTTAGGGACCACATACCTCAAACCTCCTGTCGTGCCCCGAGCCATTAACAAACATATAAAAAGCTGTCAAGTCGGAGCAAGTCTTCTTTAATTGAATAGTTATTTCTATGGGAAGTGTGATAGATTTCACCCAAGGCTCGTATTCAAAATGCTCATCGAACAGTAAACATTCGGAAGCATGCTCGATCCTGAATTTACAAACCTGCAGCAGTCACAATCTTTTGATTGCAGAGTTGCTTCCCTTTCCTCAGCTGCTGTCGATGTTTTTGATTTTGTGGAATACCTGTTGTAACATCTAAGTATAAAAGCATTTGAGCCGAGTATTGAACCGATAGCGATCGTTATTTAGCTTGTTTGGATACTTATGTTGCCATGGTGACAGGTTTTGATCGTATGGATTTTTTCTCGAGTATTTTAATATACCTTGCGCGCCTCCTGAGATTTATTAGGAATATTAATCGTGGGAAACAAAGCGAATTCCACTTCTTAGAAATGTCTAATAAAATTAATACCTCATTTTCTCCGGTATGAATTCTATTTTATTACTATCTCCAGAAATTGATATCAATCCAAGGTAGTGTAGTATTTCTAATTACCATTCCGACTTGGAAGTATCTAAAAACAGCCGTCAATTCATTCCTATGAGAGATTTAAGGCCTGTTTGAAGATCTACTTACACAGATAATTAACTGAGCTTTCGATCAGTTGGAAATGTAAAGAAGACCAACAGACTCCAGGGTTGGGTTGCACCAATAAGGCTCTTGCTGCTAAAGGTACCAGATTTTGTTCCTGTCAAATTACAAAAATCGACCAGCCAAAATGCCATAGTTTTGGTTGACACGATCGTAATTGTCGCTGTTTATTCTGTTATGTGTACGGTTTTTGGTCTGGGGGAAATTTTGTTTGTTCCGGTTTGGTATTGCACCTTTATCGATTTCAATGCTATCGTCATTGTAACGACCCTTGATGGGCTGGCTGACTCTTAGTAAGTAGTCTCGTTAGCTCAGCTATTGTTTAAGGTCAGAGGCGAAGTGGCCAGTTTGTAATAATACCTATGATGGATTCAACATGAGACGTCTTTTGGCATTTCTAATCAAAGCTAGAATACCTGCCCGATTAACTCTTTCCAGGCTGGATGCAACCAGAGATGCACTAAAGAGCAGTGCCTGTGTCTAGTCCAGCAGGGAAAGCGTTAATACAGAGCTGGTGTAGGAATTCCCCAAACTAGATTCTGATCCTTGTTATTGAATAATATCAGCCATTGACTGTTGCCATCATTAGTATTGGTATTGATCTTTTAAGGTGTAATTGAATTTCTTTTGCATTCTGTTATGGCATGATTTTTTTGTTAATGTGTGTGAGCTATTATCTCTAAAACATTTTTAAGGACAATCTTTACATACATCACTTCATAACATATGTTAGATGTGTGTGTGTATGTGTGTTATGTGTGTGTGTGTGCGTGTGTGTGCGTGTGTGTGTGTGTGTGTGTGTGTGTGTGTGTGTGTGGTCATTGGTTATACTGTTACATTACAGTATATGCGTCATTGGTTGTATTGTTACATCAAAGTATATACGTCATTGGTTGTATTGTTACATCAAAGTATATACGTCATTGGTTGTATTGTTACATCACAGTATATACGTCATTGGTTATATAAACCGCCATTTGGTATTACAGCGATGAGCGTGATGTGCACGAAGGACATTTTCAGATATTTCGTCGCAGGTGTGTCACGTTTTCTCAATTCCTCGGAGGACGTGGCAGCCATCTTTGTTAACGATGCCTCCTCCTCCTTTGCCCGTGTCGCGACTCAGGTGTGAGAGCCATTGTCACGAGGGGATGACTTCCGTACACCTCGGCGGCTCTGGGGGGATTTTGCTGGGCGTTAATCGCCGTCTTGACGAGGATTTTGATCGCTGCATCGCAGCTCGTACCTCTGCTGAGAGTTGAAAATGACGACGCAGTTGTAATGTGATGCCACGGGATTGAGCTCTGCAGAAAACACACTTTTATATGTTGCACTGGCTGCTGTCTATTTGGAAGGTTTGCGCATAGGCACTGCTAATGTTCAACTTGATCGTAGACACGGCTAATGTTCGACTTGATCGTAGACACGGCTAATGTTCGACTTGATCGTAGACACGGCTAATGTTCAACTTGATTGTAGACACGGCTAATGTTCAACTTGATCGTAGGCACGGCTAATGTTCGACTTGATCGTAGACACGGCTAATGTTCAACTTGATCGTAGGCACTGCTAATGTTCAAATTGATCGTAGGCTTGCTAATGTTCAACTCGATCGTAGACACAGGTAATGTTCAACTTGATTGTAGGCTTGCTAATGTTCAACTTGATCATAGGCTTGCTAAAAGAATGTGTATATTGTCATTAGAGCACACTGTACCGACGTTGCAATGTGGACATATTTGCCTGTAGGAAGAAGTGGCATTATTTACCTGTACGAAGAAGTGGCATTATTTACCTGTACGAAGAAGTGGCATTATTTGCCTGTAGGAAGAAATGGCATTATTTACCTGTAGGAAGAAGTGGCATTATTTGCCTGTAGGAAGAAGTGGCATTGTTTGCATGGAAATTGAATATGGATTGTTAATTTTAGACTTCATGAATTTCAAATAGGTTTTTGTTGTGTTGTGCGTATCTCATGTTGCCTCGATGCTAATCTTACCTTTTACAGTGCTTTTATTGTTGACCTTTTGTGTCGGTTGTTGGATATATTCTATTTTGGAGATGAAATCTAAAACCAGTAGATAATATTGTTGTTTTTGATCAGAATATTTTAATTTATATTTCCCAAAGATAAATAATATACATATTTTCTGAAATGTTACTTTGATAAGAAATGGTAGCCTTCAGGTATTAATTTGTTGTTATTATTAAATATTGATGTTCTGGAAGAATTTCCCCATGGCAACAAGAAACATGAATCCACAGTGAAGAAAATGGAGTAATATATTTCTTCTTTAGATTTCAACATCCACTGATAACTAGATCAAGCTCGATTTGTAATCGTGATCATCTACATGCGGATAATTTCTTTTTACCTCCCATTTCGAGGTCTATTCATGAGGCTAATCATGATTATTTGATATCCAAGACCTAGTTGCTAATGGGTGCACAGTTTTGTTGACACCTGACTCCTGGCTTTGTACAAATGGCCTCTGAGATCCCTCAGTCGGTATACTGCTAATCCAGCACTTTGATGCCTGCGTTAATTTTTGATGAGGACATGATAGTATGTAGCTCTCTGGGCATCAGTCATTCCCCCCGCGGTGGTGCGTACAGCAGCAGTGGTAGTAATACCTTCTCTTTGCCGAGACCGGCCAGCGTGAAACTGTCCAGCTTCCCGTGTGTTCAGGTCGGGCGCCAGTTGTTGTAACTGCCAGGCTGTCCCGGTAGCCTCCTCCGTGCAGGAGCCATTGGCAGACGGGAACACCGAGCGATGAGATTCTTGCCGACACACAGGATGATGCGTCGTCAAATCAATGGACCGACAGTGCATTGTGGGCTGTAGATTGTCCGGGCAGTGTGTTATTGGTAACTTGGTTTGTCGTTAAAAACGTCCGCGTGCAATAACAGCAACAAGCACAACACAACGACTTGTGTGTGTGTTAAAGTGTGCGTGTGTGTATGTGTGTGTCGTGGCCTCTTGCGACGTTGTTGCCCCTAGCGAAGAAGGAAAGCTATTGCTTTTTTTTCTTCTACTACTACTAGTGTGGACACCAGGAGTCCTCAACGGTTGAATGAGCCCTGCTATAATGAAAGCAGAACACACCTAGGCGAATTAAGCCAATAGACGTAGTGGATCTTGTCCCTGACAGGCAAATCGCTTGCTCGGCTGGTGGAGACGTGCTCATTCCTCACTGTACTGTACTGTACGCCAGTAGTGTAGCGACTGCTTCAGAACTGTCTTCTGTCCCTCCTGGTCTTTCTGTCTGTCTGCCTGTCCGCCTGTCTGCCTGTCCAACGGTGCTGCCTCCACCACTCTACTACACACCAAGCCTGCTCCTCTTCGTGCAAGGTAAGTGTGTGCTTGAGCTCGCAATGTGTACCACAGTCCCGGTGACTCTTTACTCATGCGCGACTGATTACTGCTGTTTGACTGTTTGAATTGACATAACTGGCTTGAGATGCTGACATGCAGAACACTTTATGCAATAAAGTTCTGAATTATATTATATTTTTTGGGGGGGATGCTTTTGGGGGCCTGGAACACGATCCGTTATCACACCGGCGAGAAATCACTGTTGTGCAATACGACAGCTACTGGTCTTTGTTTGCATGAGTGGTGGATCCACTGACTGGGTCAGTTCACCCTGTGGGTACCCCCCTCCCCTCTTTTCCCCTTGTATCCTTGTTCCTGACCCCGAGGCAGTGAAAGTAGTGGACTTTCCATCATACTCCATGTGATCTATCAGTGTGCCTATGTAAACATACACTGGGGCGTGTGTATATATATCACTGGGACAAGCCTGAGATTTTGCTGAGACCTTGCATCGCAGTGTTGTATGTTTTCACCCTGGAGTTGTGCGTCACGCTTCGCTGACTTGCACGCTCACTTACCAGTCCATTCCAATGAACATTGAATGGATGTTTGTTCGATACTATTGCTTGTGTTTAATGTTGGCGAAATCTGTACACATAGTTCTTAGATGTGTGCAATTAAAACTTTAAAAAATATATTCATTCCTCGTTTGAATGGAAATCCAAAATGCCATTTGGTTCATTGGCTACCGTGTGTGTATTTGTATCGTATGTGTGCGGACAAGTGCACACACAGCTTTGGACTGCTACATTTTACTATTCAGGTAGCCGATGTTAATTGCTTCGCATAATGCCAGCGGTGGCTATGCATTTGTGTGTTTTGGTTTGCGTATTCAGCCTCGGCTCGGGGAGCCGTGTTTATTCAGAAATTGTATTTCTCTTGTTATCGCAAATTCTATACGTTTATTGGAAATTATGTTTGTGGTGTCAATTGGCTTTGAACTTTTATTCGTGACTGGCAACGGTTTCCATGGTTTCGGATGCTCAGAGGACGTTGTCACAGTTCCACGTCCCCAAGGGTACGGCATCCGTGCACGATATGAAACAAGTTCCGAATGATAATAGCTCGGACACCGTATTGTAGTGGACATTTGCATCGAATCACGGTGGAAATTGTCGAGTGTTTTATCCCAGGAGTCGTGTTGATTGATTATTAATAATAAAAAAAATTGCAGTTGTTCAAAGTAGATTGGAGAGGAATTTGGATATGCAACAGTATTTTTTTGTGCAGCCATTGTCGCTCAAATCTGCTGTATGGCAATTTTGATATTTCTTTGGCTGGAGAAGGCCTTATTTCTCATTCCGGCAATGATCTGGTAATGAAATAGCAATCTTCGAATTAGGAATAGCATCCCTCCTGCCGTCTTTCGGAATTGTGGTCATGAAAAGATGAATTTATGCTGTTTATGTGTTGATTAATATGGATTTTCGGAATAATTTGATAAGTTATGACATTGTATGTATGGATTGGTTCCGATGATCTTGACATTATGTCGCTCAACGGTCGTCCGTGGCCATCTCCAATATCTGCAGATATTAAACCGTACTCATTAAACCATTCAGACATTAAACCTATTTTCAGCTGATCCATATGTGTAAATTAACGTAACTATTGGCTAGGATATTCGGCAGATTGTTTTACACCTCTTCGCCACGATTCCACCAAGAATTAAAAATCAACCTATTAGCAGATGCTAATTGCCGCGATTACATCGGCTTTCTGTCTTTGTCTGATGCAAAGGGTAAACGACACTTTTTGTCGGCTTAATTAATGCCATGGTGGTGTGTTTACCAACCACTGGTGATCAACCAACAATGGTGTTGCGGAATTAGCTACACGTGTGTATAGTGGATAGTCGTAGGATAGCTGGACACATTCTACAAATATACCCTCTACAAATGTCCCCCATTGGTGACAATTCACGATAGATCCAGCTTATTAAAGTCACAGTTTTCCACGCAAGATTTATAAGTGGAATTTCAAGCTCATTCACTTGATTAGAGCCAGTGTTCGTGTTGTGGAAGGAATTATTTTCGCACCCATGTTCGTGCATTGTCGAGGTGGTATTTCGTCGTTTATGTGTTATGGGTTTGAGATTATTTGCAGTTTACGTCTGGAAGGTCGGAGGCTATTTATTTCTCAGGTGACATTTGAACAACTTTAACAGCAACAGATGTTCCCCAGTAATACTATGTAGTAATATTGCAGACTGTCCCCAATTCAATGAAGGCGGTAGATGGCTACACTTTTGTGGAATATGAACAAGAATTGGATACATGCGATGGAATTGATTCAGTGTTGCTGTCACTGGCGGAATAATAAAGTGTTATTAATTTTATGCAATGCTTTTGTCAGTGACGGCATTGTCAAGGCATCCTGCGAACATATTACATGATACATTGTGCCGCGTATGAAACGGCAGGTAGAATAGGCATTGTAGGTCCACCTGTGGTAATTGCTGATCTTGTGAATATTTGCCATACATTCTCTTGTTAATAATTCGGTTGATATTTATATTAGCTGTCGGGGCGCATAACTATGTCATGTACTTCAATTTATAAAGTTTGAGCACTTCGAACAAATTTATTTTTAAAAATCAAAATTAATACACACAAAAATCCGTCTGGGCCACATAACTATTTTCTAATTCAATTTGTAAAATTTTACTACTTTGAAGGATTTTTTTTCTCAATCAAAATAAATAAAAAATATTCATGCAAAATGTCACACATGTATAATATGTTATATTGGACATATATCTGATGTCTAGGCAAGGAGATTATCATAATTATTTTAAACGGAAATCAATTATTGAAAGTTAGTGTCAACAGATATATCTTGACCATCATTTCTAGACGTGACTTGTTTGTTAATAGAATAGCGAGACACGTGACCTTTACCCGACCCCCTCGTGCCTCTTGACCCCCACCTATGGTATGTGGCAGAGGTAGTCAAACACACACATATGCACCTATTAATCCTATAAACTTTTTGCCCTTGACGATATTCCTCGTCTTGCTTTGTCCCTGCTCATCTAGAATGAGTTATGCTTCAACAATCAATAAAAAATGGCATTATTTCCCCATCATCTGCCTCTTTGGTACAAAAGCACTAGCAACAGTTAATGGGTTCTGTATTTAACGCAATGATCGCATATTGGCTCAATCATTCCAGGCCGGAGTATCGGTTCGCCATCTTAAAAGAAAATTGAACGTGAAAGAATTTGTATTCCACCCAAAAGAAAAAGATAAATTTGCCGTCGGAAATAAGTTTCAGCATCGAAAGAAACAAAGTACCACGGTTTCGTTTTCGTTACTTCCGTTTTTATTGGCTCTCGGTACGCAGGTCTAATTGTATGTTTGGTTTTTGATGCAGTTTTATATCTCGGTTTGGGCCGAGGCTTTCAGCATTGTTGATGATGATGATGGGCCTTCCTCCATTGATTAGAGAGAGGATCTGCTACCTTATTGACACGTTTGAGCCTTGATTGCTGTTTTAAGTCTGCCAGTACCGCATTAAGTCTTCTATTGATGTGTTCCGTCGCTTCTGCACGTTAATGTAGTCTGGTGGACGCTGGGGCCAAACATCGCTCTCAGGGTGGTTAGTGACAATTTATAGGCCAGGGGGGACTTCGACTAGGTGCTGGTTATTGTGGCTAGGCGCTGGTTATTGTGGCTAGGCGATGGTCATTGTGGCTAGGCGATGGTCAGCTGAGTAATTGACCTCCAGAACAGCACCTGTCCTAGGGTTAATCATTGAGAAATGTGAGGGGGGGGGGGAAGGGGGGGGGGAGTAGTGGGTTGGGAGAGACAGATAGATTTGGTAAGGTTTTGGTGTACTGTGAACTATCTCTGTAGGGTTGGTTGTAAAATGAGAACAGGATGACTGTGATCATAATGTTTGTGATAGTAAGTAGTATGTATGGCACCAAAATTGATATCAATGTTGCAACCCGAGTTCAAATATATTCAGTGTTTGCATGGAATTGAGTCTCAATTTACCGATATCTTGAAGATTTTCAAGATAACATTTCAATAGGGCTAACAACAAATTTAACCATTTATTTGTTTTGTTTTGCGATAATAAAAATTTTAGCTTTGAGGACGTGCTTCCTTCAGCAAAATCTGAAAGGGTTTATACCTGGATGCCATTTCAATAAGGACTTCTTATCTTGTCAATGCACGATAATAAATAGATAAGTGCAATTCTATCCTAGAGAATTACAACCAGATGCAAGATGAAGTGTGTGTTTTGGAATTGTGACCTTTCAGCTCTACAGTAATAATGATTTTCACCAAAAAATTACACTTATTTGGATAAGATTTTTTTAAATTTTTTTTTAAAAATTCAGTGGTTCTTTGATTTTGCAATGAGATTTGCGACTGGCTCGTACTGAGTTATCTATGTCGCCATGGGATCTGAATATTCTGCTGTAATAACTTAATGAACTACAGCCATAAATAATCTTCATGCATATTGCTATAATTAGGAAGTAATGAATTGGACATTATATGATGGCTCCAGCGACATTATACAGATCTGAGAAAAGGTCATTGTATATAATTGCAGCTCATTTCGTGATGACAAAGTCATTATGTGTGGAATGGCAGTTATGCTTCTGGCATTTCGGTCTCCGATGGAATAAAGGGAGGCGATCACAGCAAACCTAATTCATAGAAAATGCCATATTCAGACTAATTGTCAACGATGTAGGTATTTTAGTGTTACATACGGCCATTGTCGCTCCTATAGGCATGCAAAGTAATGTGGACATAATGTGGGAATCGTAGTTTGAAAATCGGAAAATATAATTTTGTGAAAGTCCAATTCCTGTGAGAAAATAGAAAATCACCTGTTGTGAAAGTTTAAGGAAATGAATGTTTAATGTGTAATGTGAAATGTGTAATGTGTAAAGTTGTATGTTACCCTCTCACAGCTGAATTAATCACAATTTCCATTCTACAGAGTGTTTAAGTTGCCCTGTATATTTTAAAATGTTCATATGTAAATAAATAAATAAATCCTTAATTAAAAAAGATATTGCTTTCAGGGTATATTATATGTACAAATTACACATTTCCTTCAAACATTTGCACTGTTGTTTATTGTTTTGACACCTGACATTTTGCCAGTCGCAATTGATGCTGGGACCGAAATAAAAGTTAATGGCAAGTTCCCGAAAGACAGCGGGATGCGATACGGGGATATAATCCACCTGCAGGTGCATGGGTTAGCAGACTTTTCGTCCATTATGTCATTTAAATGATTGCTTCTGCGAGGGTAATGACGATAATGACAGTGTTTTAGCGGGGACAAAGACTCGGCCAGTCTCCGTCGGTCAGTGAGGACCACAGCCGACGGAAATAAATCGATTAGGGGACCCATATATACCGGGGGCCCCACTGACTCTTGACATAGATCGGTCAGGAAGAAGTTCGACCCCTATTATGTACCAGCGGCCAGACTCATCTGGGATGCTTTATTGTGTGTTGGTAGCCAGATTGGTTCTAAATTGTGTGATGTGGTAGTTTTTCTGTCTCTCTTGATCTGCTAGAAATAAACTACAATGCTTCGTTCTAACGTTTTTATTGTGGCTTGGGCTTTGGTTCTACATTGTGGGATGTATTCGGTTTTCTGTCTGAACTGATCTGCTAGAAATAAGCTACAATGCTTAGTTCTAACATTTTTGTTAATGAATGGGTTTGGTTTTGTGACTAATCTGCTAAGAATATGCAATTTAATACATAAATATCCATTTTAGAATCGATGCTACAGTAGCTGTAATATTGCAGTTCGGTACATTACACACTGATGCTTCTGTGAGACTTTGGATGCTAACCTTGGAACATCCAGTCATTCCAAATATCCATCAAATCACGAAAAATGTGACACGGAATGTCTGTTTGCAAAGCAATTATTAATCCCATATGCCAATTTTGTATGGGTGCAAGCTGTGTATCGCTTCTTTCTTTCTCTTCCCCCCACCTCTTCCCCCTCCACACCCTACTACTCCCTGATCTCGCAAAGTGTGGAACAGTTCGTGTAATCAACAGATCTACAATCGCCAGAGATAAATAGTGTAATTTAACCCTGGCTCAAATATTTCTTTATTGTTTAATAATAATCCCCGGCTATATTCTGCCAATTATGAGTCACAATAATAAGTAGTTGTCAAACGAGCGTGTCCATCATCCATCTCTAAACCGGACTTTCGGCCGGTCTGCTCTCCTCTCTGGGTGTGGCCAACGACTGAGTTCTGTCCACAGCCTGTAGTGTAGTGGATGTATGTGTGTGCGTGTGTGCGTGTGTGTGCGTGTGTGTCGTCACAGCTTGCAGAGAGACCTCCACTGCAGTACACTATAGTATACAGTGTTAGAGCAGGGACAGCTCCACTCTCAGCCATACCATGTACACAGTGGTGCCACCGCCTCAGACTCACACCACCCCACTGCCGCTGCCCGAATACTTGGTGTACCCCCAGGGACCACCACCCCCACCTCCTCAACCCGTCGTCTTCACTGTCAAGGTGGGATACCCTTTTGGGGACAACTTTGTAAGGGCAAATATTGAACATTTGAAACTTTACTTTTTCCTCTCTTTTTCTTGCCATCGCAACCATTTTGCGTCGCAATTTAGTTATTATCAATGTACGTCCTGGTTGCTGCTTCCTTTTGGGGGAGAACTTTGTAAGGGCAAATATTGAACATGTTGGAACTTATTTTTTTCCTGTTTTTCTTTAGTCGTGAACATTTTGCGTCGCTATTCGGTTATTATTAATGTGCGTCCTGGTTTGCTGCTTGTTTGAACCATATGGAACGTGTAGACCTGTGTCGATGTTTACTTGATGTTTGTTTGCATTGTGGTAGACTACTTTTGAGTTTAGTTTGTGCTCTCTCTTCCACATTTTGTTTTGCAATGTATATTTTACAAAGTTTTGTAAACACATATCAAATTTAGTCAAAGGTAATGAAATACCAGACTCGTGATGACAGTGTTATTGGAACAGGTAAAAAAATATGGTTTGGCAGAAATTGTTTTTTTTGTTGTTGAAAAAAAATAGAGTTCTCTATAACTGTTTTCCATTGTTATTCTGAAACAACTATACATTGATCAGAAGTAGTTTCAGCAGATGGATTCAACTCCCTCGTTCAATAGTATCCACCATTGTGACATTTTACCATTGTGAACAGAGTTTATCATTGTAGGGCTAGGCAATATATTTAATGTTACTGTTTCACTTGCAGGGATATTGGTTAAAATCATATAGTTATCGCATGTTAACCCTTGGAGAGTCCCCGACTCGTCCCCCCCCACCCCAATTGTTATCTACATATCTCGGACAAAGGACAACGCATCTCGGACAAAGCACAACGGCTATATGAGTAATTGTTACTATGCAAAAATATGAATATTTAATTTACACATGTGTTTGTTGTTATATCTGCCAATTGTTTCTCTTTAGTTTATGGAAGTTGATATAGAACAAGGAGACACACTTAAAAAAAAAGATATCTATCTCCGATATTGGCTATTTCTGGTTTTGATGACAGGAACATCTGTTGCCGCCATGCATGAATGTAATCACCTGATGACAGAAGATGATGTTGGCGTCTATGGGTTGATCAATGTGTAACATGTTGCAGGGATAGGTAGATACTACATTGGATGGGACTAGCCGAGCAGGTAGCAGGATGTCGCCGCGAGGGACCTGTTTCACAAACCATTCTTAGTTGAGTCCCGCTCAAGTTATCCGTGCTTGTTCAATCTGTGATGTTTTATTAAAAGAATTCTCCGTAAATTGCAAATATTGATTTTTTTTTACCTTTAAATTTTAATATTTCTGCTGGAATAATTACAATATTATTTTTATATAAAGGCTTTTGTTAGCAACTGAGAGTTAAAAGCCTTAAAGCTTAAAGGGACGTTCTCTGGTTTTCATGGCAATTTGGCGCTAAAATGTATTCGTTGAGTGTTGGGAGTTAAGACAGTGCTGGATTAGACACGAGCAAGTACAGTTAAGGCTTCTCTGGTTGCCTCCAGCATGGAGAGTTAAATGGACATTATGTGAGTTTGATAGTCATCTTGAGCTAAAATGTGTTTGATGGGCGTTGGATCTGGTTGACATGAATGCCCTCTTGTTATATCAAATGCAACAGTTCCTGTTGTGGTGTATCGGAGGAAGCACATGGTCCCATTGTATAGATAGGCATCGGAGTCGAGCAGGATGAAGCTTGTCATGATGTCATCATGTCCTCCTATCTGCCATTGTCATTGTCTGGCAGGACCGCTCATCTCCTGCAAACAGGCAACAGTCAAGTGCTGGGATCCTACTCGCAGATTTAGTTGCAAGTATTTATGGTCTGGTGTTGGTAATATTGAGCTTATCAAGAACTATCCATAAGAGTTATATATCATGCTTGAATTAATATATTATGGTAGGATGCTGTCTTGAACATTATTACTTTTATATATATATATTTAATATATTATTTGTATAATTATTTTAATTTAATTTTTAGAATGCATTTTTGGGGTAGTAAATGTTTTTTAAATGTATATATATATATATATTGAATTTAGAAAATAATTGTGGATAATTTAACATCTATAACGAGATCGTGTTTTGTCCCATTTATACTGCTTACTTTTTAAATAATCCCACACAACTATAAGGATGTATGTCAGTCCTTGCTGGTTTCCAAGGATGTCTATTCCATCTGGACACGTCTCTCTCCGCTGGATACGCATCTATTTTTGTCCGTATTGCATTTTATGGAGGGGGGGGGGGGGGTGATGCCTAGGAGAGCTCTAGCTGTCTTCAATATGTGTTTGTTGATGAGGTCAAAATACCAGAAAGAATTTTAAAAAATCATGCATGATCTCCTCTTGCGTGCAAACAGATGTCAATGACTGGGAAAAAATACAAAAGACAGGAAGTGGAAATATTCCTGGTTCCATTAGAAAAAAATCGGATTCTGTCAACTGTGTATGGGGGAGCTGGTGATGATATTTGATGGAGTGTGCAGAAGGCTGTGGCAGTGATAATGGCTCTGTCTGCTACCTGACTCCGCTAACCATGATGGATTTAAGTCGGGCGCCATTGGTGTCTTCGTGCTGACGTTCAAGTGCGGCACTTTTTGGTCAGGCATAGATCTGTTGTCATGTTGCCCATGCTCAGTGTCAGTGAAGCTGATGTTGTGAAGGAGAAACATGATTGTGTTTATTGGATTGAATAAATGTTGTCAAGCTTTTTATTTTTTTTTATGAATAATGTCCTTAGTTTAAAGCACACTGGGAATAAGATAATTTTCTCCATGAAAATGATAAACGACAGAATTTCACGAAAATGAGGTATGAATATTCATAAATAGTACAAGGGTAATATTTAGTGCTGACTTTATGTACTGTTATTAAAATATCTTGTCGAATATATTATTTACATAAATATATTTATTAACTTGCCGATTGATTATCAATACAAGTTTACATAGTTTGCAATAATTGAATTCACAACAAAGTGATTTCTTTTCAGCACAGCTCTCACTGACCTTCAAAATATTAAAATAAAACATACGATAGCGTCTATTGATTTGACATTTTCATTATAACATTGTACGATTATGTTTTGTACTGTTGTCCTTTGTGAGCCAGAGGTCATGCGGTCTGGCCCAATATATGAAGAACGATAATGCATCAATGAATTGCCTGATGAATATTGGATGTTGTTTTATGATATTAGTCGGTACAGGCGACGAGTAGATAGGTGAAGAACCATACAAGCGTAACCCATGACAACGGCAAAACATTCCCTGGGACTGTACACAATCTGATAGGGTTTAAGCATTTAAGCATACGCTCGGGTGGGTGTGTTTTAATGGGGGATGTTGCTTCATGGCAGATGTATTCAGGACATTAAAGGCGTGAATCTGGCAGTAAAATGTAACACTTGCTACCTCGATAGGACAGGAAATTGCAGTTGTCATGTAAATAAATGGACAGCAGTCGTCAGGAAAGCACAATCTCGCAGGCAAATGCGTGGCACAACACTCTGTAACAGGTGTCGATGCAGATTCATCACCATATTCATTTCCATTCTATTTCCAATGCAAGTTGCCGAGGTGAATGCACACTTGTAAATATTTTATGGTTTAAAGGTCACATTTTCCGATTGAAATTCCGTCATTATTTTATGGGGAAATCTTCTTCATATTTTATGTTTGAAATTCTGGTCGTCATGTTTTATGATTGAAATTCTGTCAATATTCTACGGTTGAAATCCTGTTCATATTTTATTGTCGATAACCTGGGTGATCATTTCCCATGAATGCAGCTTCATGTAGGGAGTGTTTTATTTATGAGCTCATCTTTGGATTGTTGGTATTGTGATGTTGGATAGCCAGCTACAGAACCGTATGAGAGACGTCTTAAAGACGACAGGACTAAGGGTGTTAGTCTGTGACATTCTACTGATTGAGTTTGGCGGCTCAAGACCTGGATGTCAATCATTTAACAAACATAATATACCAGGAGCAGACATATATTGATTTATCTATATTTTTTTTTCACATGTGGACATGGCCTCCATTGTGGATGATCTTTATTTGATAATTGAGAATCAAGCTTGCACATATTCACTCGAAGAAAATGCAACCAAAAAAAACCAAACAATGGTCGTGATACATTATTCAGGTATTAAAAGGTTACTAGACAATTTTATTAAGACGTTGTCTGTTTTAATTAGTTTTCTGGATACCATGACCTTTAAAGAAGCCAGTGTAACTCCTTCTCGCCAGTGTTTAAATCAAAGGAAGTTCATTCCGATATATTAATTGTAACTGGGTAGAAACCTCCACAGACTTTAATAACCCCAACCGTAAAATAATTAAATTAATTGAAATTAAGTTAAAATAAGGAAATAAATATTGTTGTACTTTTTAAACAATATGGAAGTGAAGCAATGAATCTCCCAGAATACATTGTTATTACAATGACTCAACTTCTGAATTTTCTATTGTTTTGTTTACTGGTGGTTCCTGTTGTTTCCAGTGATGCAAGAATTTTCATGACGTGTCCACCAGAAACATTGTAGCAATATGAGCAAGCTGGCGAGCATGGATATGACACATTATGAATTATTATTATTATTATTATTATTATTATTATTATTATTATTATTATTATTATTATTATTATTATTGTTGTTGTTGTTTCAGGTATGGCAATGTTCTGCTGATTTATTTGTTCCCGGGGTCGATTTATTTGCACTGGATATAGCTTGGGGTCTGGGCAGCCTCTCAGGACGTGGACATGTTTTCAACTAAATTCACAATTGTCTATTGCCATGCCTGTTATTATCACCATCATTATTGTTTGTATTATTATTATTATTATTATTATATAGATGTGTAACAGTATTTTGTGTTTCTTGCAGAGAGGCTCTGAAGAACTAATGTCGCACAGCCCAATGGTGACCAATGGCACTGGGATGAGTCCGCAGCATGCCCTCAACTCAGACATCAACAACGATGCCAAGAAGGTAGGTCGGAAACCACGGTGACAGTCATCACAGTAACATTTACAAAAGTCTCAGTTGCCACAGTAACAGTTGCCACAGTAACAGTCGCCACAGTAAGTCACCAAGGTAACAGTCACCATGGTAAATCAGGAAAATTCTGTCTTTAGGAATACCAATCCTTGGATAAACCTACTTTCCTTATTTTATTTTATTTGATTAAAATAGCTTTAATTGTACCAGTCTATTTAACGTGAGCTTCAGTTTCATACATTTACTGAGGAAACATGCCACCGTATTTTAGTTCAGAACCCAAACAATGTGTAATAGGAAAAACCTTCAGTCCCTTTTGCCATGGTATAGAATGGGATATTTGCTGCCCTGGTTAATGTTTGTATAGTGGGAATCGTCGCAAATGGGTGAAAGATTCCCGCAGCGACATTAAACTCCATAATCACTCACTCACGTATAGTGGGATATTATTTGACAAGGCTAGTTTTTATATCAGCATAGGATGTTAATACCAAACACATAATTTCACAAATAATTTTCAAAGTTAATATACAGTATATTGTTGTATTACACAGAAATGAAATTCCCTTCCCAACACACACAGACACAATTATAAAAATGAACTGACCTATCGAGAAAGAGATTTCCAAAGGGTAAAGATCATGGAATTAATACCCCACAATTTCTTTTTTATATATATAGCTCATGTCTCGGTAGCTGTGATTATTTGAAAGCTGAAACATTGCCAGCGAAGATCGCTGTGATTCCCCAAGTGAATTAGGATGCAAACAATTATGTGCTTGGTTTGAGTATCAACGCTTTCAGGGCCTTGCACAGTGGAGAACTTGTCGGCCGTTACTTGGAGGATTTCGTTAAAACAGAGCTCGTCGTATGCGATGAAGCAGCCGAGGGAAGACGGGTCTCCGGTGAATTGATTCTCTTAGTGCAGTCGTTAAGTTCGTGCTCCGTACTCCAGCATATTGGATTTCAATTTGCTCGAATTCAACCATTACACGGCTACATTACCTCTTCGAGGATACCATTGGAATCAAGTGCTCGTATTGTGGATAGAATTCCTTTTTTACCGTTTCTCCACATATTCCGTATATTTACGGAATTGCTTATTACGTACATTTACGGAATTGGTCACTACCAGGTTATATGTTTTTACGATTGCTTGGACGATTCCTTGCCGTCGTGGCCTCGTTAATTATTTACCTGTTGCTGAATTGCGAAACAATATCAGTTGGTGCGGTTGCTCGCTGGCAACATCTCATGTTTTGTTTCGGTTTAATCACGTATTCATTACGTTTGCATCTGCTGGTAGTTGGCTCAATCGGGAGGCGATGGTTAGATGTGGTTAACACTGGTCAGAGGTGAGAGAGGCGCTGATTGGTCGCTCCAGTCATACCTGGATCCACTGTTAAATATTCAGAAGTGACGACGTGAGGGGACCAAACTGGACCTGTGGAGTTTATGTGTCAAGGAGAGAGGCGTTTGGGTAGATGACAGAGAAAGAGTTGCATGCCAGACTGACAAGATTAGCAGCTTTTTCACAGACAGATAGGGGCAGGTGGTAGCGCATTGGTAGAACAGTTGGACTTCGGAGCCAAAGGTTCCAGGTTCAAATCCCGCCCAGGGGGCCCGGCATCAATGTTTGGGAAAGTTACCTTTCCGACGCGATATTGATAGGATGCGATGTCTGTAGAGTGGCAATGCAGTTATCATCCTTGGT
>JAUTBT010013031.1:0-23406 GCA_032361225.1 Lepetodrilus schrolli
ATTGCTCACTGAACGGCTTGCGTATTAATACATAGAATACATATGCATATGTATTCTCCACTGAACGCACCCCTGGTGTACTCATGCAGTGTTTCCTATACCTGGTGTACTCATGCAGTGTTTCCTATACTTGTAACTTTCAGATACTGATACTTCCTAGATTTGTCCAGGTGTACTCATGCAGTGTTTCCTGTTAGTTTCCTATCAGTGTTTCCTATACCTGGTGTACTCATGCAGTGTTTCCTATACCTGGTGTACTCATGCAGTGTTTCCTATACTTGCAGCTGTCCGATTCAGCTAGTGGGGCAGTTCAAACAGCTGCACAGGCTCCAGCTGACAGCACGTAGTTGTTCCTACTGGTCCAGCAGACAGAGTTCACCGCTCTGGTCTCTTCCCGTCCTTCGAGGGTTTCCCTCCCAAGACTAAATCATTCCCTGGCGATGGAGGAGGGCTTTATTGTCCTATAATTATCAAGACAGTGCAATGTTGAACATGCGAGCCAAAACTGTGCGGTTCTATCTGGTGATGATGTGGGATCAAGAAAGTTTAGTGCTGTTATCATCAAAGAGCCGAGGGCTGTAGGGTAAAGGACATTCAGTAGCTGTCTTTGATTTGTGCTGTTATCATTGAAGAGTCAGAAGCTATAGGATCTATTTCGCTACATGCATATCAGAACAGTTCTGTCTTTTGTTTCTGTTCCTACCTGTTATGTGCTATTTAGAAGTTTTGAATAGGATTTGATTTTATATATATATATATATATATTACCACTTGAACCATGTCAACTCTTGCTCAATTTTCAATTTAACTGAAATGAATTGTTATTGAGAAACCAAAGAGTATTTGTTGAATGTAAATTATTTTAATGAGGTATTGTTATAGCAATTGTTTAGTAATTATTTGATCTTGTTTTCCCAAAAGAAGGCATGTATGTATGTGATATATTGCTGTGTATTGTGATTCTCCTCCGACATGGTCACACTTGGTTCCAGATATGAATGATGGATCTTTTAGCTGTTGTCGTTCTTAACTTAACTTTCAAGACTATTTACACCTCTTAAAAATTATTTCAGTTGTATATTTTATTTCTTATTTTGTTGTTGTTTTTAAGCGTCATCGCATATGAGTGAAATATTCGCACAGTAACGTAAAGCATTAAATCAATGTTATATAAAGTGACAGTCATTGATGAAATATGTTGCTAAGCTTATTTCAGTGTTGAGTACACGATTATCTTAGAAAACTATGGAACCTTTGGACCACAGAGTGGTTAAGAATGTTATAGCTTATATAAGCATTTTATACTGGTGACGACAAACAATACAAATTTGGTGGCCATCTCTGTTTCAAAACCATGACAAATCATTGCCAAAATTGCATTACCACATCAGAATTTATTAGAGAGAAAAACTATTTGCAGCAAGTAAAATATTCAATTCATAGATCGATTCATGTCTTATCAAAAAGGTTATTGCCAAAATCACTCACACTTTTGTTGTGAACAGTTTGGTTTGTTGTATAAAACATACATAGCTGTTGAGCAAATAAATGAGATGTTTGCCATGATGACTCCGACTGCATGCTATCTTATTCTATTGAAGTTATCAGAATAACATTGTTTATCTTTCACCATTATTAACAATTGTTAGCATATGATGGATAGATCTGTTTTAGTGAAATTTTCTTTAATGTTATTTTCCCCCCCTTTGTTTTAATGCTATAAAACCAAGTATGTTGTCTGCCTCTATATAAATAAGACCTACTATTTATCAATAGCACATAGAACTGTCCAACTTGGCAACCATACGACATTGTAACACTATTATTGTTACCCAGTTAGTATAACTACCAGGTGAGTTTAGCCCTCAGATTTATTTAGTTTTGCATGTTTTATGATATCAGTATTCAGAATTGATGTTATGGAATAGTTATTAGAATATGAATCAGAGGATTATGTTTATTGTTCGTGCTACATCTGAAGCATTGGGTGTGATTGAATTCGTCATTCATCAATCTAGTTTTAATCAGAAATATATCGTATAGAATATTTCAGGTACTATGTATTTGAATTTATGTGTTCTGAGGCATGTTCAACAGACAATGCATAGTACTACATATTGAATGTAGTACTACACCAGCCATTCAGCCAACAATCTGTAGTGATACATATGAATACATTTCACTTTGGGTTGGGACCGTGTATTCTTTTGTAGGAAAATGTATGCACAAACCAATTTCCTGCTATTTTCATACAAACCCATTCAGCGAACTACTACATGTAGAGAAAAGTATTGTAATGTATTGTATGCTATGTAATGTCTGCTGAATGCAGCCCTGGTTTGTTAGTATGTTTTTTTCATCCACGTTAATGAAGGGCTCATAAAATGATTCAACATTAACACTCCACAAGATCTGCTATGGAAAATTGGGTGTAGTTTAATTAGTACTGTCCATCAATAAGCCAGTTCAGAGTTTAGCTCTCGCAAGTTTACTGCAGCATTCAGTGCTAGAGGTGTTGATAATATCGTCCTGCCATAAACTGATAAAATGTGATGTCAATGAAATAATATTCAAGCAGCTTGAAACCCTAATTTAAAAAAGAAATAAAAGCAGAAAGACTAGCACACCAGCACTGAGAAATGAAGGCATACTAAACAAATGTTTACACCAACTTTAGTGGTCATAGATCAAGTGCCAACTAGAATAGACGATCATAATGCAAGGCTTTATAGAATAATGTCTGTGTATAAGTATTAGTGCAATCTCACCCTGTTTCCACCCAGCTGAGAATAATACGTGAACTTTATGGGGTGTGCGTTTGAATTGGGTGTATGGTTTATTTTAAAATGCAAAACCTAGAAAATTATTCTTAATTTCACCTGCTATAAAATATAACATTCCTCTTGATGCTCGTATTCAAGTAGAAAACGAGGATTTAGAAAGAATAGATTCTGTATGAGGTGAAATCATTTATGATTTCTAATGTTCCTATTGAATATTGATGATTTGTTATAATGGTTGTGATTTCTGTATACTGCAAATATACATTGATGAATGATTTCGAAATAAAAAGTCTATGTGATATATTAAACTGTGCATGCTTCTTTTATTTTAAATATACATATACATGTAAGATAATCATCATCATTAAATGTTTTATCTTTGCAAAAAGATAACGGGTGAAAGATTCCAGAAGCAATGTTGAACTCCAGATTCCCTGATGGAGATGATTGTGACGATGAGATTGATGATGGTGACAATAATGTTGATGATGATGATGACGATGACGACGATGATGATGATGATGATGATGATGATGATAACAATTATGACGATGATGATGATGACAAATGATGATGGCAATGATGATGATGGCAATGATGGTGGTAATGATGATGATGGCAATGATGGTGGTAATGATGATGATGGCAATGATGGTGGTAATGATGATAACAATTATGATGATGATGATGGCAATGATGATGATGGTGGTAATAATGATGATGATGATGATGATGATGATGACAAATGATGATGATGATGATGATGATGATGATGATGATGATGATGATGGTAATGATGATGATGATGATGATTGTGATAACAATTATGATGATGATGATGACAAATGATGATGATGATGGTGACAAATGATGATGATCATGGTGAAAGTGGTGATGATCATGGTGGTACTGGTAGCAATGACAATGATACTAGTAATGATGATGACTGAAATGAGATGGTATATTGGTGACTGATGTTGATAGAGATCTACTATGAAAGATACATATGAGATGAAAGAAGAAAACAATTAGCTATATTTCACTTCAGTCTATACATGTTAGTTAATAATATTGCTAATCAATGTTGCGTGAAAATCGATACGTTATGGTTTGAAAATGGAACTAAAAGCTTTGATAAAAACAATATTCAAATTGATGTTAAACCACAAAAATATCTGTAGACCATATACCATTGTGAACATTATAGCGTGGTAGCTAGGGACACTTGTGATTGCTGCTATAAATGGCATCTACATCGGTTGCTTTTTATGTGACCTCCAGCTCCGTGGCGTAATGGTTAAAGCATTGGCCCCAAGTGTGGAAGGTCGCAGGTTCAATCCCTGATCGCGTTATACCAAAAGACGTTAAAATATGGTACTTGTTGTTCCCCTGCTTGGCGCTCAGCATTAACACCTTCCCTGCTGGATTAGACACAGGTAATGAATGTTTTTTAGGGCATCTCCGGTTCCCTGCAGCATGGAGAGGGTTAAAGGGTTAAAGCAAGGACTGGTCAGCTTGGAATCAGTATACTGTATCTATGTTCTATCTGTGGCATAATATAACAGTGTGCTAGCACTATAAAAACTGGTGGAAATGATGTGAGTGAAAAAATCTTGAAAGTGGCTTTAAACCCCAAATCAACCAACCAACCAATGTGACGTCACAATGGGATATCGTCGGCTGTAAGACAATGTCAGTCAAAGTGTAGCACATTTAGGTGTTTGACCAGTTTATGTCACCGAATGGTAAATGAATCACAGCCTATGTCTCTATCCGGTACTTGTAATCCATACATATTGAGTCATGGTTACCCATGATTTAGTGTGCAGCATACACAATCAGGAAATGTACATCAGTAGCATTGAGCCCATACATATACTGTGCATGTATGTACCATAATCCTAATTATAGTAATGTTAATTTGCCAAGCAGTATTGAGTTTATGTATAGATTCTGGATATATATCTGTGGCTTGATAGCAATTGGTTCCAGTCCACTAGATCTGCTGTATAGAAATATGCAATTTGTTAATAATTTTTATTCATAAATGTAAAGACAAACACATTAAAAAAACGATTGCCTCCAATGCCTTTAACACATGTTTGACACTTGATCATGTGTTATGTAATATTATATTATTATGTATATATGATATATTGTATTAATATGCACCTTGGGTGGTAAATAAAGTTAATAACTTGACTTGACTTATTAAGAACTATATGTGAAATGTTATCACATCAATGGAATTTCCCCCATTTCTATTTTCAGAATATATCAAGGCATCGCTCCACCGATGAGGCACTGGAGACTGTTCCAGATCATTCATGAAGGCAGACAAATGTTAACTACTTGAAGCTCATTTACTGGGTCTCACACTACCAGGTACCCATTGAAAATTACAAGTATTTTACAGTACATGTCATTGCTGCATCAGTAGGGTGTATGCAATGAGACTAAAATATATTACATGAAATATAGGCTGCACGTTTGGGTGTGCAGTATATATTGCATTTCCATTATTGCTTCGACAACTATAATGCTTTTATAATCATTGGTACATTGCTGGTATATAGATTAATATGCTGTTAAATTTACATTTTATGTATAGTATATTGTTATGCCTTGAGAATATACATTTTTATTGCATAACGTGCCTTCGTTTATTAGGATTTCATTTGAATATTGAATTTGATAGATAAAATGCTTATACTTTCCTACTTTTGTTGGAGATTTTTGCAAACGATGACTTTCGATTTTGAAAACTTTGTGAAACTTCCAGTGTATAAATTCAATTATGATTTCTTCAGTCAAAATATATTTACATAATCTTTGATTTGTTTTCTTAGCACGTCCAAATCCAAATGATGGAAAATTAAATAGACTTCTGATATAATTTTGACATTGACATTGTCGTATCCATTAGGCACAGGCACTGCTCTTTAGGCCATCTACAGTTGCCTTCAGCATGGAGATGGTTAAAGTATTGTGTATTGTTTACCTCATAAATGTATATTAGGCACCCGTTCCACAGAACGATCATTGCACTATGGGAGTCATGATGCCATGTTAATGTATCTTGAGTTATGCCTATCATAATAATAATAATATAATAATATGAACATGTATATTGCACTAAATCCACGCTCGAAAGAAAGCTCATAGCGCTACATTATTACCCCGGTCAGTGGGACTGTGTGCCCTCAATTCCTTCTCAATTCCCTGAGGAGTATGCAACCCAAGCTGCCATTGAAGGCACTACAAGTTTATCATTTACATGTCCATGTCATCCTTCCAGGTACCCATTCTCTGCTGGGTGAATAGTGCTGTGATCGTTCTGGTTTGTTTATTAAGGATCTCAATAAAGCAAATGAATCTTCTCAGCTTTTATGAATAAAATATATTGGTGTGTATATTGTGCAATATGTAATTCTATGTAATAATGTTCTACTGATCAAACAAATTGTGATTTATACAGAGTATTTCTGATGACTTGTTGACAATCAGAACATAATTGTATTTTAATTGTTTGCAGCATTGAAGAACGTTATTGTTTGTATTGTGTTGTATTAAGATAGTATTCAGTGTCAACAAATGTTGGTACTTCTCTTTGGGTCTCACTTTGCTACTTTGCTCCCAGAACTATCCCCACATCCACCCACACCCCCAACCAAGAAATGTTGTTTTCTTTAAAGCTATAATCAGGTGATTTCTTTTTAAATTGTAATAATCTTGAAGTACAAATCACAGTCAAGTAATAAGATTAGATAATATTTTTATAGAATTATCTCTTGGAAATCTCAAATGAGAGGATAACTCCATTTTCTCAACAAAAAGCAATCCCTGCACCACAATAACACATAAAACTCCCCATATGCAATTTACCATTATTGCTGCTGAGTACTCATCAAAACACAATACTGCAATACTCTTGTGTGCCAGTATTCCGTCAGCAGGTATACTAATACTTGATATACTTGCGTATACTCAGGACAAACTGTCAGTCTTACGATGTGTCTTCCGTCTATAATCGTTCGTATAGTGAATTTATACATAAATTGTAATTTCAGAGCAGATATGAAGTATGCAATGAATATGCACATCTATTAAAATCATAGTTAATCTTATTAGATAATAACTATATTTATAGCCTTGTATCATAGATCATGGAATAGATTAAAGACAAGCCTCGACAGTAAGGATTGTCCAGCTGCCCGAACATGTATTATCCACAAGTAGACAAGTGAAATAACCCAGATTTACAAGCCTTTTACCTACAGGGCAAGTAGTGTTATTTCTGACAGGACACAAGGACAAGTGCCTCAGAAAGTTAATGTAGAACCCTGAAAGATGCATTTCTTTAACATGTTCATTAACTGCACATAGTAACTGCACATAGTAAATACATATAGTAAATACACATAGTAAATACATAGTAAATACACATAGTAAATACACATAGTAAATGCACATAGTAAATACACATAGTAAATACAAATACTAAATACTATTCCAGTAGAATTACATGTATATTCATAATATCCTTGACATTTTCTGTGCATTGTTTTGATCTATTCAAGAATGTATTCGTTTTTCTTTTTTTCTTCTTTTTTTTGGTTGAGAAAGTGAAATTAATACAGTATAGACATGTATCTAATGATTAATATCCAATGTAATTATATTTATCCTTGAAATTTTCTGTGAATCGTTTTGATCTGTTTTATTCAAGAATTATTCTTCCTTCTTTTTTTGTGTGTGTAGACAAAGTGAAATTAATCATATAATAATAGATCTAGACAAGTTATTTTATAAAAGCGACAATCACTATTTCAATTTTATGACCCAGTTTATCACCTCCTAAGTTAGATGCAGATCTAAAAAGATGTAAGACTTATGACGCCTTCGTGAAACACTTATTACGAGGTGACAACTCTTAGGACTGGTTTAGGAGCTCCTAAATAGTTAGGAGGCCGTTGTGAAACGGGGGCCTTGACAGTAAGATATACATACATACAGCAAGATTATGGAAATATATACAAGTATAGAGACAGTAATATTTCAGGACATAAATACATTTGTGTAGTCATTATCAGGCATAGAATATTAAAAACGATTGGATTTTCTTATTAAAGTATGAACTGCATGAAATATAGCTATGTTAACGTTATGAGATAAATCTACAGTGTAGATCTTACAGTTGCTGTACCTTGAATAATGTCATTAATTGTATTCAATAATTGTTGACCTATAGCCACTGAGGTAGATTGTAAATGTTTGTGATGTCTCGGTCTGTATCAGGACAGTTGTATACTGTAAGTACTGGGAACTAAAAGTGTTCATTCAGAAAATCAGGTGGGATACATTATTAATGATTTGTATATATGGTGAAAATTGTTGATGTATATTTTATGGTATGTACGGATGGTACCTCTGTGTGTTGTTGTAGGTTCTACAGTACATGTAGTTCTGTGTTGCATGTTCTACAAATCTCAGTACCTCATTCAGTGTCTTTTAGGCACAATCACATCTGGAACGATTTTTTTTTTTAAATCACTGAAATCGCAAAATGATGCATGTGGTCATACTGCAACAATAATGAGATTTTGTTCTGCCCTTTTTTTAAAATTCTTTGGTGATGGCTCGATTTCCTGGTGAACGAGACATTGGTTGTTGTTTTTCCTGGCCAATCAGCAGTCACCAAAGTACGATGCCCTTCAAATACCCCTCGCCATATATGGAGATAACAAATTTCTAGAATGATATAACTGCAATGACGAAACAAAATCCAGAAAGTTTTTCATCGGTCAGACCGCACATTTTCATTCGACTAGTGTACTTGGTACAGCCAGTATATGACCAAATTATGTCCAACTTGTGGCCTTAGAACACTGTTTTTCTAATGAAGTTATTAGTTATGTAAATATTCTGTGTAGCTACTCATGTATGTTGGAGTATGGAATATGTTGGAATATAGTCTGGTAATTCTTTTTTTATAAAATTTGTAGGACCATTTTTTAAAATACATGTTTATGTGATTCTGGTTCAACTGTGCAAAATGGCTTAGCTCTAATCTTATCTCTAACCAAATGGTGTAGTCTATGGCTAAAGTTGGAGTTGCCTTTTAGAGTTGCACTGTTTCATACAGTCGGGTGGCTTAGGTGAAAAATTGTGCCTCGTTGGATTACAGCATGAAACTTTGCACACTTACTGGGAATAATGTGTATAAACATAATCAGTGGTGGTGCCTGGCCTTGGTGACCTAATTTTCGCAAAATCCAAGATGGTTGCCGAATGTACAATCTAATTATGACCTTTGCATTGGAATTTTCTATCAAATAGGTTGTTGCCTTTCAGGAAATTGATTAAATAGCAGACTCTACTGTCATTACTTGCTTTTATGTAATGGTATTGCACTGCAAGAAGTATTTAAACAAGAATAAAGGTGAAAGATGATAGTAGTTACCCGACAACATATTGGAGTGACAAGATCACTGTGGACTTCGGAAGTCATGACAAGAAATTGAGAGAGAAAAAAAGGACAAATAAATACCACAGGCCGGGCACCACCATGCAAAGTGTTAGACAGGGCTCTACATTAACTTTCTGAGGCACTTGTCCCTGCGTCCTGTCAGACATGAAACTACTTGCCCTGTAGGTTAAGGGCTTGTTAATCTGGGCTATTTCACATACGAAACCTGTCCCGGGCAGGCGGACAATCCTTACTGTCGAGCCCTGTTAATTAGTGATAAAAACATTGTTTGTAGCAAGTTTGGTGCTTTAATCCAACATGTCACAATTACACACAAAAATGGACCTAAGCCTCTAGACTAACAGGAGAGCCATAGTGCTTTGAAAGATACTCAAAGGGATGCATTTTATATGCACTTTAATTCACAATAGAATCTCCAGCATAGAAATCTATGCACTGATGTAGCGTTTAGTGCACAAAATATTCGAGTCAGACTGTATGTCCTTCTGATTGGCTGTAACTTCTAAATCTAAATAAAGAACACCATTTCTGGCAAGGATCAAACAGTTTTAAGTATGAGTGGTGAAAATGTAAAATGATGAATGGAAAGATAAAATATGTAGGTGTGGTGTGCAAGTGGTAGAGTGTATTTATATATGTGTGTTAGGGAATACATGCTTTATTAAAATAGAAATGTATATCCTTATTCTGGGTATTTGCAATTATATCGTCTTGGATCTCTTGCCGAATGCAATGGCCAATGCAATTAAATTCAATTTCTCTCCATAGCTTTTTGTCAATGTGAGGGAATGGCTAGCCTATATATATACACGAGACAATTTAACTTTTATAGGCATTTATTTTCGTTTTTAATGTAGTGGTTAGTCGATTTTGTGACTTTTTTGTCCCTTAGCCATCACAGATCTAGAGTTAGTTGTTAAGGGTTATAATTAGATCTACCAGTATACATGTATTTGCCTGTCTTTAATATCAACAATACTTGCTTGTCATACATATAGCAGACTTACACACACAATTATATCATCAGAATGAAGTTTGTTTTGCAATAAACTGCAAAATAACCATGTTACGTTCAATGAAGGTCAACAACATGTCAAAGTTCATATTCATGGCATTAATTTGAGCTTCATAATTCTTATGTACTCAGGAAGAGATGCTTAGACAGAATATGGAATTGGTACTCATGTCTTAAACAGAGTTGTTTTCCTAGTCACAACACTATATTGCAATCTTAATTTAACTAAAATCTGGTAATAATTTCTGCTGTTCCCCAACATGAAGATTTTCTATTAGGTTAATACAGATGGGACTGTGAATTCACCTCATTTGATAACAATCAGTATGCTGCTTGTGAAATCTAAAGGACTCACATGGTCGAGATCGAGATCAGTTGTAATCATGCGTTGAATCGCACCATGCTCGTACATCCGATGCGATTCGCAATCAACAGAGATCATACAAGTATATGAGTAGAACAATATGTTCTACTCATGCGACCAATCGAACTAGACTCGTCATACAACCGATTGACCTGTGTGAGCATGCCTTAACCCTCTCCATGCTGGAGGCAACTGGAGATGCCCTATAGAAGTGTGACAGTGCCTAATCCAGCAGGAAGAGGGTTAAAAGGATGTAGAGCTTAAGAGCAGGTAGGCCCATAATTAATGGAGAAATTTTATTAAATTTGTTGTTAATTTTTTATTTTTTACATATAGGCCATATTTATTCGATTCCCTGGTTTATGCATTTATCTGTGATAATTTTGGCATTTTGCCCAGTTGGACGGTCCAATATAAAAATAATAATAATTAGAGATCATGAATGGTCCATTGACAGAAAATAAATATAACTGATCAATTGTTTTTAAACTTGTAGACTGTTGGCAGAATATACTAGTAATAAAAATTATATATATTTTCCAAAGTGGAACCAGGGAATTGAATAATTATGGCATTATAGACTGTTACCAGCAATTTTTTTTATTGGAATCCCTCCCAAAATTCTTATGAATTCTTCGAGTATTTATTAGTTACCGTAATTCTCATATTTCTTCAAACCCTCTAATAGTTAAAACACAAATTAATCGCAGAAAATAAAAATAAAAGTTCCGACCATAAAAATAAGTGAATTGTATGAAAACAAATTGAATATTAGTAGATCTTCATGTTGGGAGTATGTAAATTGTAAATTGTATAAATTGTATAAAATTGACTAAATGAGATTGAGATTGTATGAGATTGACTAAAAATGTATACTCTGTTTACAGACCTGTGGCAATAATGTTATAACATTTGTATTACTGAATCGTGGCAATCATGGTTTATTACTTCAGTATTGATGTTCATTGTTACTCCACCATCGTTACTGCTTACTAGTATGTTACTGTTACTGCTTATGGGCGCATTCCACAGAACAACCGTAACATTAGGAGTTGTAACTCCAGTACTTAACATTACGACTCTCATAGCTATCATGATTCTGTGGAAGAGGCCATGGCGCATATATATCAAGCAATGCTCAAGCTGAAATCTAATATGTTGTACAAATGTTCAAAAGAATTATGTACAAATGTTCAAAAGATTGTATTGTTTATAAAAAGTAAATAAATTAAGTTACATAGAATCTGGTCTTTTTGTTTTGCTCACTTGACCTGAAAGATTGATTGAGAGGAAATCACAAGTCGTTGGAATTTGTGGCTTTTGTATGAACTCTGAACTGGTGATTGGTTGATGGAGGTGTGGTCTCCTGTAACATCCAAAAGAAGACAATAGCATGAACTTTCGGCTTTGGAATGCACGGATGCAACAGAATATTGTTATTGTTGGAACAAGAACTGGTTTCTAATTCTTTTCTGATGAACAAAATGTTTAAATCAAATCAACAAGGAATTATTTTTCGTACTTATTGCGATTCGAAAGCTCGCACTCACTTTGATTGTATCCCATTTTATCATTACTCAATTTACTAAGCAACTCTTCAATAACATTCGAAATGCACATCTATCCAACGGTATTTGATACTGCTCATCACTTTACGTGTGGAAATCTATAACACGTAACTGGCAACACAGCAATCCAAATACATGTATGTGCACAAAAGCTGATACAGTTTGGTAGTTATGATGTTTCGTTCTCCGAGTCCAACTTGTCTTTGAACTGCCTTGATAAGTATTCATTACATAATTCCAAATTTACCTGCGTTTTGTACATGTATACCGTTGATAAAGTGCATGTAGTTTTCGTGAACTTGGTAAAAATATTATTGTTCTACGAGACAAATCAAACCATATATATATATTTTTTTAACAAATGCATTACACGTGTGTGGAGTTGAGAATGGGGCTGTCAAGCACAAGACAGACAGCACGAAACTGACACTGGTTTGCCCTCCATGTCACTCTGAACTTTGCCGTGACCATAATAAACAAGCACAGAAATAATAGCAGTAGACATAAGGGAGTCGTCAAAGTAGAGGTGGATGACCCATTTGTGTAAGACGCGTGTAGCTGACATTCATCATTCTAACACAATTTAACAGTTTGTATTCCTGCTTCTATAGCGAACTTTAACAATACATCACATCACATAGTTACCAGTATCAAAATGTTGCTTCAAAAGTATATATTTACGCGTGGATACATAAACACCAGTAAAATCTGTACTATTACATCATGGCAAATAGCGAGCCATGATTTAACGTACCCACGTGTAATATTACAAACTAGACATAGGCCTATGCTTCACTGGGGATAACCGCATAGGGTAACTGCAGTTACTCGCATCCAAGATGGCGTAGGGCTCAATTGGAGAGTATCATGTGATTTTTCACGTTTAACGGGTATTTTTCATATGTCCATTTACCGAAACTTCTAGATAATTGACGATATTCAAGTGATTTTTCTGGGTTTACCAGAAATGTAAACTGAAATGGAATTGTACCTATCCTACAGCGGTGAAAAGATATTTGGAGGTACAAAGGCGATTTATATGTCTGCTAAGTGCAAATACATAAAATATTCGAGTTACGTCCCCCTGTATTAATATAATGAAACAAAAAAATATATAAAATATTTAAACAAGAAGATTCCGACGATATTCAGGTTGTTACTGGAAGTTTATACTGGCGATTCAAGCAAAGGTCTACTATATAGGGCGGTTGCAGTGGAATTGTGTCTACTATACAGCCGTGAAAAAGTTTTTGGAAGTACAAACGTGATGTTATGTATGTCAAGTGAATGTAGATTGCAGTTATAGCTAAGAACTAGTCCAAAACGAGCATAAATATCTATGATTGTATGCCTTCAATTTGGCCTACTTTGTCGTATTGGTCAGCGACCGGTCTCGCCAGGACAGCGCGAAATAACAAATCATCATCCATACGTTTCAATGTATTTCGTCGGTCGTCTCAGTTGTCTCAGTGTCTCAGTGTTTAGAAGGCATCACCTGACTTGTCAGGTATTTAACATCAGACACGGCAATGTTTCTGTAAAAAATATCCAATACTATTACATTTATTAACTGCTTCTCCAACATAATATTTAACATAAACACAATGTTGTTATTCTCGCGGCGAGATAGAGAAAAATAAAACATGCACACACCGAGTTCGACCATCATTTATCGGCACATACATCACGTAAGTCATACAATTCGTCGCTACATTTTCATTTTCTAATTGTCTTTATGCTTGTCGCATCATCATCAAAGGCAGCATGCTGCTCATGCTCATGCCCTGGGACTGCGAAGGCCGACTTCTGCCCCACGAGCCTCCTTGCGCATGATTGGAAGCTCCACCGAACTGGTTCCCCATCATGAGTAGAGGCATCATGGAGGCCATGTTCATCTCTCCACCGGACATGGCCATCAACAGGGGCATCATCATCTGAGAGTTACCTCTCCCTTGTCCCTGACCCATGGCCATCATCATCATCATCATAGGGTTCATGTTCTCCGCCCCTCCGCCCATCATCATCATAGGCAGCATACTTTTCATGTTGCCCATGCCGCCTCCAGACATCATGGAAGCCATCATGAGTTTCCTCATGTCCATACCCCCTCCTCCTGTACGCATCAGCAACGGAAGCATCATCGACATGTCCGACATCGGGCTCTTAGCGGGTGCTTGTCTCCGTGACATCCCAAGGTCCATTCCCATGCCCCCCATTCCATAGTTTAGGTCCATTCCCATACCTCCCATGCCGCCCATGTTTTGTCCCATTCCCATACCACCCATGTTTTGTCCCATTCCCATACCGCCCATGTTTTGTCCCATTCCCATACCGCCCATGTTTTGTCCCATTCCCATACCGCCCAAGTTTTGTCCCATTCCCATGCCTCCCATGTTTTGTCCCATTCCCATACCTCCCATGTTTTGGCCCATGCCCATGCCTCCAGTGTTTTGTCCCGTTCCCATAGTTTGGCCCATTCCCGTGTATTGGCCCATTCCTGTATTTTGACCCATTGCCATGTTTTGGCCCATTCCTCTCATATCAGCGCTGTTAATTGCAGCTGCACCAGACGACATGAGTGCAGCCAGGGGAGATGACGACGCTCCTGAAAGTGTGTTCGTTTCTCGCAATGAGTTGCCCATCCCGCCCATGAATTGATTCTGCACTTGATGTCCCATTCCGAACGGATGTTGGCTGGTCGTTCCGACACCTTGGTTCCGCGTTGCCCAGGGGGAAATAAATCCGAGGCTATTCTGCTGACCAGAGAATCGATTCCCAGGATAATACTGTGGAGGGAAGTTATTCTGTTGATATAAATCTGGCTGGAATGACTGACTTCTCAGGAACGGGTTCTGGTTCCGGCCGCCGGCTGGGATGTTTCCGGTGAAAGGACCTGGCATGCGTCCGGGAGCAGGCGCGACAGGAGAGATATCCGGAAGAGCTGGGTAGGTTCCGGCGGAAGGCGCTGATGGTTGATTTCCGAGATAGAGCTCAGGTCGCGGTCCCGGGACACCCGGTGGCGGGGGACCTCCAAGATACTGGTCGGGGATGCCTCCCGTAAGCGGCGGGCCGTTCTGGGGAACTCCCATGGGATTCGTCAGACCGGGGTCGGTCATGGGCATGGGTGGTGGCTGTGTCTGTCCTGCAGATGAGAGCAAGGCATGTATGCGGTAGTCATTCGTGTTTACCATACGAACATGTACAGCTGTTCCGTGTTTCTCTTCGCCCAATGTCTGAATATCATGTCATATGAATGCTTAAAATCCTTATCAAATACGTTGAGGGCAATTTTAATTACTAGTATCAATTTTCTAAAATAGTTTTAATTATCAAGTTTCTATTTTTTAAATAATCTTTGTAGGGAAATGTTTATTCAAGAAGCAATTATATGTTGTTATAAAATGTTAAAACAATTTTATTATTAAAAAGTATTAAAAATAAAAGAATAAATTGTGTCCAACGTCATTTCTTTTTAACAACAACAAATGGATATACGGCATAAAAGTAGCTGCAGGTTATGTTACAATAGTTAAGAAGTTGATATATGTAGCAGTATAATTAACAATAGTTAAGAAGTTCATATCGGTAACAGTATAATTAACAATAGTTAAGTAGTTGATATCTGTAACAGTATAATTAACATGCAGAATTACTGACGTAACATGCACCTTTTAAACTTGCTATTCAATCAATGTAGTTCCTACTGAAATATATGATTAGTTTATCCATCATGTAAACTCACCATTGATCAAGGCCAGTAGGAAAGCCAATGCTGATATTGCCAGTAATCTCATTGCCATGTCTACTGAAAGCATGGAGGTATTCTTACATGAAGAGATTGTAACATGTATTACAAATTTAGCATCACATAATGCTCTTAAAACAATAATAGGTAGAAAGGCATATGCGTATTAAAAACCACACATTGTATTGAGGAACAAATGCTTACCTTTTTTTGTGTATTTATGTATATATCATCACACAAATCTACATGTCTAAATTAAATAGCGTTATATAATAGCGTATACGAACGTTTAATTGTTTTGTTATGTAATCCACATGTATATTTACACTAGAAATCAGAACAGAAGAGAACAGAACATTATTTCACTCAGACTGTTCACTAGAGCATGTGAGGTACAAAATTAATAGAATGTATATATACTATCCATCATTTCAGTAATACTGCATTAAACTCTCTGTATAGGCTCAACAACACTGAAGAGAAATATGTTAAAATACCTGCTCATTAGATTTAAAGTATTTTTACATTAATATTGTATACTGGAATAAAAGAACACCGACGCAAATATCGTTGTAATAGTAATTTCACCGTTGGAAGAAAATCATTCTTCCGTAATACATGTATTTAATGAAGCTTTGTTAAAAATAGTATCAAAATATATGAGAATTGGTTGCCCTTCTCATAAATCGCTATGATAAATTTGTAATGTATACGATTATTGCTATCTAAGAGAACGAACATTTAAATGAATTGTAAAAATAGTATAACTAACTCAAATTAAAGTATTAACATATTTGTACCGTGTTTGCACGTTAATTATAAAGAGAGTATTAAAGATACACGATGTATTCTGTAAAATATAAATTATCAAGAAGTTTAGTTTGAGTGCGTAAATACCAGATATAATAAAAATAATAATTATCAGAGTGCATATAAATCAGAATATTTAATGCTCGTTATTTTCTGCTCAACGCTCGTAAATAAAACTACATGAATAAGTAATATTCTTATTTGAAGTTAATCCTCTGTTGCATTCATTACGATGTACTTTATTGCACGCTATATGCTACTGAATGTAAAAACGCTTGACGACAATAATAGTCTTGCTGTGTCATCAATTTCAGAAAAGACCAAAAATGTTATTCAAAGAACCTAGAATCCTAGTAATTGAAATAATTCGTCATATTTAATTTCTACACTCTAGATACTTTTAGGTTTCACGAATATTCTCCAAAGGTCCAAGAGCTCTCTCGCTCTCTCGTTGTAATGTATATGTGTGAGAACTAGTTGAACAATTATACACCTTCTATAATTATTAATAATAGAATCAAGTATCGCGCCGTATACTGGATTCAATTTACTCTAAATGGTGCGTGTGTCTGGATACAACAAGTAACTTGTTTGAATGTACGAATATTAGTACTCACCCGATCAGCAGAACGAAATCAAATGACAACGAAGTTCCATGTGACACCTTTTATACGTAGAATCTGATGAGACAGGTATGTCTTGTTGACTACGTCACAGCGGTCATCCATCTTGACCGACTGGCCATTATAAGGAGGACATGATCGTCTTCGGCCAAACTCGCTGTTACACAACAAATTGCGCGTAGATTACTGCATTGACAGGGCTACATTTGATTGGCAAGAACACTTGTAGGTTGGCCTCTTAAATATGGACGTACATCTGGAACATCTTCCGCTGTAGATGTCAACTGTTTCATTTAACAAAGACATCACGAAGACACTATATCGGAGTTTACTTTTTCGAATCCTATAATGTGTTTTTCCTTTTAACGAATTTTCATTCAAACATCGTGCAAACATGCCGCGTCCACACCGAGGGACCGTGCAGTCATATACCAGAAACATAAGACAATTCCAAAGACATCATAAAGTTCAAATAAAATATACAACTGATTAATTTCATAATAGCAATGTCCTTTGGAAGTCAAATGTCTATCCTACGATCAATTATCAATAGTTCGATAGTAGCATTCGATTTACCAATACTGATGTAATTGGCATAAGTCGCGATGGCGTTCATTTCTTATTAGTTCAGAAAAGCACAAGACTCGATCTTGAATAAGCTGTATACAGATGATATTAGTAATCGCTTGTTCACATCGATTTCTCTATTTTCAAAAATCATCAAAAAAAGATTACCTGAAAATGCTGAACATTTCATGAATTAAATGTATTTCGGCTTCATAATATGGGCGACTATTGACTGTATCTTGAGCAGATAGTCTTATATAGACGTTCATCACTTCATTCATCGACTAGGAAATATTATGCAATGAAATAGTGAATGGCATTGTGACGCAGCAATCATATAGAATTATATCTTCGATCAATAATGACGTGTTTACTTTGTACCCATGCCGAACGCTGTATTACATAATACAATAATTACAAACGTTATACTAAGGAATGCAGTTGCATGTAATATACAACAGACAGAATACTATTTATCAATGTGTACCAAAAAAAATGGCTCTGATTCCGCAATAATATCAGAAATTGAACATCAAAGTGATAATGATATTGACAAAAATCCTCCTGGAACTAACTACGATTTCGATAGTAAATGTAGTTAGCATACACGCCAAGTCACCCCACCCCCACCCCACCACCCCAAACAAAAAATAAAAATAAATAAAATAAAAACTCAACCAAAATCAGACAACAGATAATGAAAAATGTTGCACTTTGTAAATACCTTCTTGTTTAATGAAATATCAAAGCAAAACAAAAATGGTTTACGTCTACATTTTCATGTCGTGTCTGTGCTAATGCTTTTTCTGATGAATGTATGTAGACATATGAATATATACACATACGTAATATACACTGGGTGGTTTATAGAGAGATTCCAATGACCTCTGAACTCTTATAATGTCAACGATTTGACAGAACACGTACGTTGCGCGCTCTGACTGAACGCTGTCATATTTAATAGTCTTAAGCTGTCATCTTTATATAATCTTTTCTTCGAAATTTAGACGTATATTTATCTAGAATATTTTACTGCGGGGAGTGCCGCCTTCTGGAGTTATGACCGAGGTTGTCGCATCAATCATGCAGCCACTTATATACCAGTAGATGGCATATACGTGTATATAGTGCGAACCTGCATGTATAGTCGCGCATTCGTAAGGCATATCCTAACCACATCCAGCAATTACATTAGCGTAAGGACATATATGAACAGTAATTTGAATGAAAAATGCACTTGCTGCATAGACTGAAATAAAAAATTTAATTATAAATTGAGGTAGGAGTACTTCCATTTCTAGTCAGGCGCACCATGCAGTCATTGTCCATGAGTGTTAAGGTATCACATTCTTGATGCATACAGAATTATCCATGTTCTGTAGCGTAATAAAAGATAGTTTTGCCCTGAACTATTATAGTTAACGCACTAGACCGCTATATATACTAGCTTTTGCATAGCGAAGGCAATGACATAACATGATACATCACTCTGGAACGGAAAATCTTGGTAAAATATTTGGTTAAAATTCCAGGTAAATTGAATTCATTTGTGACAGGAAGTTTCCATGGTTTCAACTTCCCATGGATTGCACTCGCTATGTTTCAAAGCAAGGAACGTCATATTCGTTAAGTAATACAGTTCCTTGTAGATTTTATAAGGAGCTCCGAAATTATGGAATACCAAGAAAATAGGAATGACAAAGGCGTTGAAGAAGCAATGTTAACGATATAACTTAGAAGAATCAGCTGCAGATTCGTTATTATCGCTTGACCCAAGTATTTAATTGTTCAACCATTGTGATGTCATCGCTACAATTGTAATGTCGTAGAATTGTAATGATGTCACATTGCAAATGCACAGCAGCCTAAAGATTTGACTTCACAGTAAAATCTTTATAATGGGGCATTTTTCTTCTTTAATGGCTTTAAAATTATATTTGGTGGTAAATAGAATCTCACCCTCGTGTCTTGGAATATCAAATATATCAACACTCGTCGATCAAAGTTCGGATTTAATAACCTTCATGACTCGTGTTGATATATTTGATATTCCAAGACACATGGGTGAGATTCTCTATTTATCTGTCATAAGGAATAAACGCCATCTAGTAGGGACGGTCTTAGTACTAGTAGTTGCAATCATGGACTAGTAGCCCGGGGCCAAAGGGATGTCAAATGTCCACGACACGTTGCATCATGAGTTCATCAGTCTCCACACAGCACATCCTCTGCTATGATTACAACAGTTACAAAACCATTGTTGGAAGTGGAGTGCAATGGAATTAATTGAACGTTTTTTGTTGTTTTTTTAAATTGGGGTTTAGAGCCGCTTTCACGATTTTTTCACTTATATCACGGCGTGTCAGTTTATGGCAGCAAGAAAGCGGCAACATCCGTAGCGCTGAATGTTTCAGTAAACCTGCGAGCACCGGCTGGTACTGATATACCAAGGATGATAACTGACTTGCCACGGTACAGACAGCGCATCATATCAAGATCGCATTAGAAATGTACTATATATACGAACATATATCAAAGCAGAATAAACAAAGACAAGAAATTGCCTATACATCTATGTCAATACTCACCTTGAAGTTTTGAATGTAATGAATTACTCTCTACCAGAAATGAAGGTGAACTGTCTATGTAGTACTGTATGATCGTAGTCAAGCTTTTACACTGTTTAATCGTGCATATTATGTCGTAAAGATCACTTTTACCTCACCTCTGAGGAGATTAACTCGGGGTAGGCAATGCCATGAAATATCCATCTTGATATGTGGACTACACAACATATTCGCCGAGTATTTAGGACGACAAGTATTAATAATGTAAAATTGGAATTTCTAAGATTGCTATGCATGGCCCAATAAATACATGACTAATGCTATCACATCTACATCCAATTAATGAAGAAATCTATGCACGTTATAACTTGAAAGCTTAATGTGCTATAAATCAGTCACATGTATATGTATGTATATCACCATCGAGTGATTGTTTTACTGCAATGCCATACGTATACGTTTAGTGCATTACAGGTATGTCTCAGAAATGATATTAAGGATAAGAAGAAAAATAATGTGAATTTTATTATAAAATAAAATAATAAAAAATATAAGAAAATGAAATAGGGGAAAAAGAAAGACGAAGATAATAAATCTTAAATACCTACCCCTACTACTACTACTACTACTACTACTACTACTACTGCTGCTGCTGCTGCTGCTACTACTACTACTACTACTACTAATAATAATAATAATAAGAAGAAGAAGAAGAAGAAGAAGAAGAAGAAGAAGAAGAAATGAATTAATTATATATAGCGATTAGATTATCTACATGTATGCTGCAATCCATCGAACTTTGCGCGATCTACCAATGTTAAGGCAAATGGTGGATCGATTGATATCGCGGAGAAATCGGCAGACAACGTAGATCGACCGATGGCGAATGGCAACTGTGTCACTTACCTCTAGCTACAGGAATGTCGCTGAGGGCGGGGAACCCCCTTAGTCGCGTTACCTTTGGATTAACTGCATTGGAAATCCTGCTGAGATCTCGCGCTAATTTTCCTTCCAGTCGAGACACCATACTAGAAAATACGTATTTCATTAATCAATGATATATAATACAGTTAACACACATACGATACAGTGATATAATGAGATGCCATGTATGTATCATCGATGGATTTGCGCTAGCAATGGATCCACCGTTGCCGTTGCTATAGGCACAGGTAGATAACGCAAAGAGAGACAGCTGACAACTGTTGACGTTTAGGGGAATTAGTAAAAGGGTAAGACACTGAATTATTCGGTGTTGATAGTCCAACTATCGAAATATAGCGCTGCGCCACCGATAGATCTACGGCAATGACTAATTCACTGGGTTTTGTAACATTTTCTAAATTCCATAAATGAAATAATTGCCATCCATTAATTGCAACGTGATCTATCAAAGGTTTGAGCGCCATTGATGGATTTATTGATAGTATACACGTACATGATTCCTTTATCCACACACACACACACACACACACATACACACACATACACACACACGCACACTCCCAGACACACACAGACACGCACGCACACACGCACGCACGCACACATATTAATGTAATTTTCTTTAAAATACATGTAGTCACGAGTATTATTTAATCATGGATTAGGCTCATTATAATTACAAGTATTATGAATTATCTTTACAATTATTATTATTATTATTATTATTAAATTATATGCATACTGACCTAACCAGGTGGTTTGTCTGCGTGTCACGGTGAACTCGGTCTTGACCGCTGTCGAACTGAAGCCGCTCCAGAATCATGCACATGTGTTCATTCTGCATAGTCGGGGGTAAACTACGGTACCCAGGGGAAGTACACAGATTCTCTTGCGCAGTCGCAGCAGTCACCATGACAGTCAATACCACCAGGTATCGCATGGTTCGTTGATAGTTACTTCTAGAGCTGAAATACCGTCACTCATCAATAGAAATACAATGGCCGAAACGTCCTGGAGTACAATTTTTAATCATGACAAATGTGTGCATCCTCAAAACACAGACTATTGTGCCAACTAATTAACATCTAGCAAAAACGAAGCTACAGAGGAGGATATATCCCATGGCATTTGATGAAGGTTTAGAGATTTGATGGATGTTTAGGCATTTGATGGATGTTTAGGCATTTGATGGATGTTTCGAGGATGAGGGCTGTGCAGTAGTCTAGGCTCAAAATATATCAATATTTATAAGAGCATAACAAAAATACTCGAACGTAGGTTAATTTTGAATTCATTTAAATGGTTAAAACCTTCTTTTTTTTAATAATAATACTGTATTGTTGAACAGGTAAAATAAACGCAACCATTAGCCAGAATGTCAATTTCAAGGTCAAATACTGCTGGAAATTAAATGAAGGGCACGATTTATAACAAGGGTCGCAAAAAAAATATATGTGAATTGCACAGTAGAGACATAAACAATCGACTTAAATTCGGAAAGGTATTATATAGAACATGTAAAATAAACGCAACCATTGATCAGAACGTCAATTTCAAGGTCAAATACTCATGGAAATTAAATGAAGGGCACGAATTATAGCAACGGTCTCAAGCAAGAACATGAGGATTGCACAGTAGAGAAATAACAGGAGAGTACACCGAGCTACACGCCATTGTGATATATTTATTGCCTGCTCTACCAACAGCGATTACTCCAACTCGTTCCCTTATAATAAATACATTATGTAGGCTACTATACCAGATAGTTTCCTGTTTTGTAATCGCGCCTTCCAATGAGAACATTCGAAAAGTGACCATATACATTTGTGTTACTATATCTGTGACCTGATAGGAACTTCGTAGCATTCCATTGGCTATGAAAATTAGCTCTCAAATTTGAATACTAAGGCGGGTTACCGCTTGAGTATA
>JAUTBT010013042.1:0-23403 GCA_032361225.1 Lepetodrilus schrolli
GAGAGAGAGAGAGAGAGAGAGAGGGGGAGGGAGGGAGAGGGAGATAGGGGGAGGAAGAGAGAGAGAGAGGGGGAGGGGGAGAGAGGGGGGGAGGTGGAGAGAGGGGGGAGGGGTAAAAGGGAGGGAGGGCGGGAAAGGGAGGTATACCTCCTTCTTCCTGAATGACTCCACTTCCTTGTAGTACACACTGAGTCTGTCCTCGAAGTCAGAGACGCGTTTTTTGAGTTGGTCCTCGATGTTGTCACGCTTGCCATCGATGCGGGACTGGCTGAGATCGAACATGGTGCGGATGTGATCTGGCCAGTGGAACACTGTGCTGTTCAGCTTGATGTCTTCAACTGTGGCAGACAATCAACACCACAGTTTCAATTGCGAGATAAAAGATACAAAAATGAAATAAAATATGGAAATGTTGAAAACAAGTGGGACATATGGAAAATGTAGCTTGTTGCCCAATATACTTGTGCAGACAAATCAAATGTACATACGTTCATGTAAAATACATTTGACCATGAAATATGTCAACACACTGTGATTGTATGCCTTTAAGTCAAGAAACATTCTAGTAAGCTTAGACAACCGATATGTTTATTTGTCATTAACTTACAAGGAAAGATGGCATAATCCAAGAGAAACATCAGTCGATTGGCGCACTCATCAATTTCATCTTTCAGCTTATACACTGTGACATCTGTAGACTGTAAAATATAATAATACATATGTTTAAAAATATATAGCAATGAGCAACTGAATGCTAATTAATGCTAATTAACTACAGTTGTAGTTCATGTAATAATTGTGTCAACTTACAACTTTGAGGAACTCCTGCAAATCCACCAGCTCTTTGGTAGTTTCTGGCACTTCATTCACCCTGTCTGACATTTCATCATAACGGCGACAGATTCTGAAACATAAGTAAACATATCTCATCACAAGATACAATTTCTGGACATATTATACCTTGATTTTGGAATGTATGTATTTTTCTTAAATTAAATTATGATATCCAGATGTATTTATTTAGCACACTACAAACAATGTTTTGGTTTTGAGATAAACTTGTATAAATCACATGATTTGGACACAAATTGAACCTATAGCATGATATATTTTTAGTAACATAAGATAATTAAATATTATTTACTAAGAGGAACTTATCTGACAATGCTAGAAAGAATTACTCTTAAAATGTGTAAAATTGTTTGACAATCTATGGATTATGTCTCCCCTTATTCCACAAATATCTGTAAATGCTTAAAAGTAACAGAGGATCATGCCGATCCTGGGATTTGAACCAGAGTTGCTGGATTGCAATTCCAACATTCTAACAACTGAGCCAAAAGGATAACCCCCTGGCCGAGACCAGTAGGAGCATCATATATCACACTCAGCTACACTAATTACTGAAGAAAAGTGGATAATCTTGAAAATTTATATATAAAAAAAAACAAAAAAACTCACGCTCTGTTCAACTCTCTGTTTTCGTCCACAACGAAGGAAATGAGCCTCTCTTTGAGTTTCTGGGCTCGCTGACAGAGCTCATTGTTGAGCTGAACGCAGTCCAAACAGAACATGCTCAGCGGAACAGTAATCCTCAGCAGAGCGATCTCATTCTTCAGATCTTGGTAATCAGTGATCTTCTACAAAATATATAAGAATCCATACAAGTTAGAAATGGCTGTCAATTGGGATTTTATGTTAATATATTTTTACAGTGGCAATTTTACATCGTTCGCAGTTTGTTTTACATCTTTTCTTGCAATATTGCAGTGATCCGTTTTGGCTGGGAGGATAACCTGCTACAACCTGTGAGTTGTTTGATTTTGTTCAGTTTGATTTATTGATCTACATGTAATATTGCAGTGATCTGTTTTTGGTGGGTGGATAACCTGCTACAACCTGTGAGTTGTTAGATTTTGTTCACAGTCTGTTTTGCAGCTCTTCATGCAATATTGCAGTTACCTGTTTATGGTGGAAAGATAACCTGATAAACCTGTGCTACACGAAGATCTATTAGATACCAGACCAGCCATCTGGTTTAGAAGCTGAAGCGTCATCAATTAATGATAATATTTAGGACTAAATACTCAATTAGGAGAAACATCTTAACACTTGTGTCACTTTTTGGCCATATATTATCAATCAAGAATTAATAGGTGGTATTTTAAGTTCATTGGTGGAAGGTTTCAAAAGTTCTGAACATCTTAATCACTTTTCTGGATTGAACTATCTGAGCGGAGACCAGGGATTTGGAAAAGTATGAAAATGTATTAAACAAAACAAAATCCAAATTTATTTTGAGTACTAGTGAGAGTGATTTTGTGGGGGTGGTTGCTGTAAGAGGTCAAGGAGGACACCTGTCTACCCACCAACCCACCCCCTCAGACATAGCTGACCTTTTTGAATCCCTGGATGGAGTGCTTCTCTCGGAGGAAAGATGAAACATCCTGATCAGCCTTGTTGTTCAGAAGGTCAGAGTACTTCTTGTAAGTGTTCAGATACCTGGAAATGCATTAAAACATTATTAAAATGTAGCAGGGTGAGATACAAGACACTCCTACTGGTCTTGGCCAGAAGGGTTAGCCCTTTATCAAAGGCCTTAGTTATTTAATTCCCTGGTTTACGAATGCCCGACCCGATTTTTTTCCCACTTTCCGGATAATACAAATTATTTGTATTATGTTCCGCTGACAGTACACAAGTTTTTTTAAACTTACAATAATAAATGGTAACGGAAAAGGTCGTATAACCCATCATTTAACATGAACAAAGACTTGAAGGCAATGACGGACACAAAGTTGAAGCCAATTTGATTACTTACTGGTAAATATGTAAAATAAAAGTCTAAATTATAACAATTGCATCTACTGACAAGCATTAAAATCTAAATTGTGTGTACTGGTATTTATAACAATTATTGACAATATTGATCAATTATATTTTCTGTCAACCGACCATTCATAATCTCCAAATATTTTTTTTTTTTATTGAACCTGACTGGCTGGCCAAAATATAGGTCCTGTGACAAAAGTATTGTACAATTCCAGCTACATGGTAACACCTGATATAACAATTATTGACAATATTGATCAATTATATTTTCATATATTTTCATAATCTCCAAATATTATAATTTTGATATTGGACCTGACTGGCTGGCCAAAATATAAAATTATATTAATTAATATTGTCAACCGCCCAAGCTAAAATGATCACAGAAAAATCTGTAAACCAGAGAATCAAATAACTATGGCCTATGTCAGTAGAGCATTGGACTCACAATCCAGCAACTCGGGTTCGAATCCCAGGATTGGCAGGTCCTGTGACATAAGTATTGTACAATTCCAGCTACATGGTAACACACGATGTTAATTGTCCTCAACACTGAATGACTGGAACGTACTTAAAGGTCCTAAAAGATATCTTCAAGATGGAAGCCGTGGAATTAGTATTCAGTATGGTTACCGATGATTTAAACTGATAATAGACTAGCCTGCATTTCACGAAAGAGTTGTACTGTAGTCATGGCCCAGAGATTACAAAATATTTTGAGTACAATTTCATGCTCAATTCAAAGTTTTGTTCACAAATCCTCATATCAAATTTGATTTTGAGCATGAATTTCGTAACCTTGAGGCCAAATTTTATGTGTAATGCTATGGAGTGAGTCAGTGAACTTTGGTTTAATTTCAATGCAGGAATTTTACAACATGACAACTTTTGCCACGGACATTTCATTTTTAAGGATCGAGCTCTTACTTCTGAGGTCCAACAGTGTTGTTCTTGAAGATCTCCATGGCTTTATCAACATAGTCTGTGAACAGACTCTCCTCCAGCTTGACTGACCTCAACAACAGTCGCTGACCTCGCATGTCTGGGAACAACTCCGTCTCCACCTGCCGAAACAAACTCATAATTTGTAAATTAACATTTTCGTTACTTCCTCTTTTCACAGTACAATTCGTCAGATAAGTACTTTAAATTAATGAGATTTTGGTTATTTCCTCTTTCACAAGGTCTACTTTTTCATATGTGAACAAATTAAAGATACACAACGAACCCTAGAGAGTCCTTCTCCGCTGGCAATGATTTCAGAGAAGCATCTGAGGATGATGTCCCTGATCTCCCTGAATGGAGGGTCAAAGAGGATCTTCGGATCCTCCACCCTCAGTTTGATGATCATCACTTGAGGCAGCACGTATCGAAGTTCATGGAACTCCTCACCAAAGTCGTTCCCATCCTGGTGGAGCGGAAACACACAGAACAACAACAGATTGTATTCTCCAACACCTTCGAAATTAAAAAAAATTAATCTAATACTGTAAAACTCTTAAATATAGCGCAAGCTATAAAAGTGATGTATACGCAGTCCTGATATTACACTCATTTGTCAAAAATATTATTTAAAACAAAAATTACTAGTACTAGTAACGTGCTCATCAGCGACTACAAATGTAAACAGTTGCAAAGGCCAATTAGCGATGAATAGAGCAGGACTTGGCCTCAGATACCACGAGTAGGCTTCCAATTGTGAAGGTTAACAAGATTAGGTGAGAAGAAATGACTGGGATTCATCGACGGGAAATACGTTCTCGGGTTTCCAAAAATGGCCTTTTGTGAGTTAGAACAATCAACGAACAATGCTTATAGTGCTGATGCTTCGAGGACTAGTTTGTGCTGATGTTATCATTTACAATACTACGTTTATGTTGAGTAGCTTCATTAAATGATTCGATCGTATTTTCTGTGTTGTTCGTTTCATCATGTTTTAGGTATACTAGTATTATGTCCGCTTCAGTCAATGAGCAAACAAAGGGCTTAAATATTCGGGCAGACTCTAATTCCACGCAAAATGGCTTTGCGTGTATAGCATGTGATATGTCTGTATGTAACAGAAGTGTTTTACAGTAAATAAAATTAAAACATGATCTCAAGAAATTCAGCATGACCCAAGTTGGTTGCATGAAAGTGCCATTAACTAATAGAGTCGTTAGCCGCTAATACTACATTGACTTTTAATGCTAATGTAATGCTGCATTAGTTAATGGGTGTTTAATGATATAGTAATGGAGCATTAGGGTTTAATACAACAGTGTCCTGGACCCAGGGATGGGTGAAATTTAGACACCATAACTAAAAAAAATAATATATATATTAATTTTATCAATAAATCATGCTACGAAACAATACAAGTATTAAATATGATCAATTTTAATCATTATACATCATTTTTTTAAATGTCATATGGATAATAAATTCAGCATATCATAGAGGGACGGGTGGAGTTAAACACCTCATCCACCAAGGCTACAAGCGAAACACTCACCACATGCATGTCGAAGAACGTGAGGAAGTCTGCCAGGGAATTGATCACCATTCCTCGGAGTTGGATGGACATAATGGCAGCGACGCAGCGGAAAAACTCCTGAACCGTCTCCGTGGAATCTGTGTCACTCGGCGGAACCAAGTGCTCCCAAAGTTCCGTTCTGTCGATAAATACCTTTGCACACGTTGGAATCCAGCTGTTAAAAAAACAATCATGTTTATATATATACTACTACTACTACTACTACTACTATTACTACTACTACTACTACTACTACTACTACTACTAATAATAATAATAATAATAATAATGATAAATGACTGCAACAGGAATATTTCAACCATAGGCGACAATGATAATAATAATAATAATAATAATAATAATAACACCAATTTATTTCAAGAATTGTTTTATTTAATAGGAACAATGCTTCACATATTAAAAAAATTAATCTGTTTGATTTAATAAGGACATTATGGTAATACATGTAGTCATCAAAATACAAGAGACATAAAGTGTAATAACAGCAGAATAATTCACCGACCTCTTCCTGAGAACTTCGTGAGCCTCCCAGCATTGTTTCTTGATGAGGAATTCGAACTCAGTCGGCAGTAGGGGCAAATCTGATGACAGTAGCTCCTCCAGGTTAATGAACCTCAAATGGCTGAATCTACAACACAGGTTACACACAGGTTACACACATGTAACAAGTCAAACACAGGTTTGAAACCAGCCTATGAAGGTAATATATACGTTACACGAATTCAATATGCATGATGAAATAAATGCACAGAAAATATACTCATCAAAATAAACTAATGCCCTGCAGACATTTTGTTGGGAAGATTTCTACCAAATTTCGGAACTTGGCTTTACGAGTCTGCTGCTATTTTTCTTCCAATTTGTCTGCAAGTTCTTTAATATTTGTGCTATATAAATGTGAAGAATAATAATAATAATAATAATAATAATTTAAGAATAGTGGAAGGCTGTAGATGTTTATAAAAATAATATAAAGCTAAATTAATACAGCTTGTCCAAATAGGCTCATGGCCCTAATTAATCTTGTTGAATAAATACCAGACTCATTAGCATGACTATGAGCAAACATTTATTATATTTTTGTGTGGTTTAGAGCCAATATCAAGATTCTTTCACTTATCTCATGTCAGTTTAAGGCAAGAAGAAACCCGCAATATCCGTAGCAATGAATGTTGCAGTAAACATGTGAGCACCGGCTGGTACTGACAGACCAAGGATGATAACTGCATTGCCATGGTACAGTTGGCAGATCCTATCATGACTGCACCACAAAGGTAACTTCGGCCAATATTGATGCCGGGCAAGAGAGACGAAACTTACTTTTCAAACCAGGTGCTCTGAAGCTCATACATGATGGGGTTGGTGATGAAGAGATGGTGGAGGTTGTAACTATGGGTGTCGCAGTAGTCTTCATGCCAGGGAACTGGAGCGCGCACAATTCTGAAATACAGCACAGGATATCAGTGACACAGGAGTGACATGGGACATACATATATCAGTGACACATGACATGCAGATATCAGTGTCACTTGACATATCAGTGACACAGGAGTGACATGGGACATACATATATCAATGACACAGGAAATATCAGTGACACCGGACAGATGAACATCAGTGGCACATAACATGTAACCGAGGAACTTGCTGATCCTGGGATTCGAACCTGAGTTGCTGGATTGTCAGTCTAACGCTCTATCACCTGGGCCAAAGGGGTAACCCTTCTGGCCTAGACCAGTAGCAGTATCTCATATCACACTGCTACAAGGACAATACAGGTTTATTGCTAATTAGTATACAGATATACACATCTGTGCTGTTCCATGTTAACCAGCACCTGCACAGGGTCAAGATAATAAAAACGATGCAAAATTTCAATTACAAGTAATATACCTTTGAGGAAACGGCTTAGGCATCCATTTGATGTGTAGTCTACTTTTTTCCTCTGGATCCTTCAAGACATAATCCACTGGAGAGAAATAGAAACAAATATTGGTAACATACATTCACTAAGTAAACTAAGTAGACTTTATGATGTTGATGTTACCCACAAAGGTAGACATACCACTATACTTTCTGATGTTCACTATTGTATATCCACTAATGTAGACATATCAATAGACTTTATGATGTTCACTATACCCACTATGGTAGACCCACCAATAGACTTCACCCACTGAGGAGCACCCACCAATAGACTTCCTGATGTTGACTACACCCACTAAGTAACACATACCAGTAGACTTTCTGATGTTGCCTATACAAATAGACCCACTAAGGCACACCACCCACCAATAGACTTTCTGATGTTGACTATACAAATAGACCTACTAAGGCACACCACCCACCAATAGACTTTCTGATGTTGACTATACATATAGACCCACTAAGGCACACCACCCACCAATAGACTTTCTGATGTTGACTATACAAATAGACCTACTAATGCACACCACCCACCAATAGACTTTCTGATGCTCAGCTGGTAGTCGGCATCTATTTCCTCCAGGAGTTGGTCACTAAGGGCCTCATGTTCCCAGCTGCTGACCAGGTGAGACGGAACCAGGCCCAAGATGTTCTTGACCTGTATCGGACTCTGGGGGGCCAGCATCTCACGATAGATGCCCTTCTCTATGTAGTAGTAGTACCGCTGAAACCACACAACACAGCATAATAATGTGTATATTTAATGTGCTAGCCTCCATGCACAAGTTGCATGCACAAAGCGCTACAATGGAGTGTCTAATGGTAAAACTGATTAAAAAGATGGGTTTTGATTTCGGCATGGAATCTGGTGAATGTTTCTGAGAGTTTTATATGTGTTGGGAGATCATTTCATAGAACTGGAGCCACGGTGTAGAAAGATCTTTTTTTCCGTAATGGGGAAGTTTGTAGGGTCGTATGGAAAGCAGATGTAGATGTCCAGATCAAAGTGATCGTTTGGGCTTGTATTGCACAAGTAGGTTGGACAGATGTGATGGAGCCATGTTATCTACACACTTGTACACCAAGCAGAGCACCTTGAATTGGATCTGATCTTCAACTTAGGGGGGCATACCACAGTTTCTTCCCACTATCATTTATCATAAGCAGAACTGGCAAGACTGTTGATGCTAAGGTATTCTTTTAGTTAGCTGCAGTTCTGTAGCTAAAAGGTGCCCCGTTTACTATTTTGCTATCTATATGACACCCTTTACCTACAGAGGATCGCAGTAGTATGCATCAACAAAAGTATGCATCTGATCACAATGCGCTGGGTTAATCACTGTGTGTGGCATAAATACATGTGGCAGGACGAAATCAAGCTAGGATTGGATTCACAAACCATTATACTTCAGTTTTTTTTTACATAGTATTTTATGAAATTCGTCACCAAACCAGCTCATAAACCGACGCCATCTTGACGCTATTTTGAGCATCTGCAGCTATTTTTAGCAACCGTTGAAAAACGTGATCGGTGACGAATTTCATAAAAATACTATGTGAAAAAAAACTTTTCCTTCGACAATTAAGCATGGAGACATGAAGTATAATGGTTAGTGAATCTAATCCTAGCTTAATCACAGCGGGAATCTTGAACCCATACTTGACATAATGTCCCCCATAGTCAAAGGACCCATATTGTTTCTGTATAACACATGACCGAGATGAGAATTTAAACTGTCAGTGGGTAATAGTTTGAAGTTACTGTCTGATTCTAAGAATATATGGTGTAAACTACTAATATCCAACCTCCAAGTCTCTCGAGTTGGGCTCTCCAGTTTGTTGAAGGTTCTCTTCTTCAATAGACATCATGATGTCCATCTGCTCTGTAGGGGTCAGAGGTCGACTAGGAGGTAGGTCCGGAACTACAGGTTCACAAGGGGACTCTTGGCCATTTTTCATCCTAAATAGATCAAAGTCATATTTCAGTAATATTGAAACAATTTGGTTATTGTGGGAGGCAAAACGAAAGCAACTTATACCACAGTAACACCTACAAACAATGGCTGATGCAAATACAAGGTAAACAGACAATGTTCAACATTCCCTGCATCTTCAACAACACAAGGTGCCATGATTATAAAAGATTTTTTAATACAAACTCATGCTCAACTTATAGTTTTGTTCACAAATCCCCATATAAAATTTTAGCTTGAGCATGAAGTCGTACTCAAAATGTTTCGTAATCTCGGGGCCAGGCTCCAAGATTCAAACTCAAATATTTGGGTTTGTAGTCCACTTCACTACCACTGCACTATCAAGTTCTCATACTAAATGGACCAATGGAAAATATATGCAATCATACCCATTTCTGACAACGTCCATTGTCTTGGACCGTGAAATAAGACCACCTCTGGGACTTTTTGCCTTGTTGACTGGAAAAAAAATACCAAATTCGTTGTTGGTTGATTGCATGAGTACCTGTAACCTTTGTAATTAAAGAGCATCACTATGAGAGTTTAATATCAATAAATAATAACAGTAAAATGACGTACTAGTGAAAGTATTAACATGATGAAAGTATGATAGTTATTTAGCTATATATAGTCATCAATAATTACTTCTCAAATATATTTTCATATTGTACCAAAACGATAGACTAGTTCAATGTTAATATTTAATTCAATATTTGATTTATTAACTTTTTCCCTTTCCAAAATAGTAGCGGATAATAATAAAGTGATCGAAGATTGAGTTGATTTCATGAACAATACATTGAATAATACATAATGTACATGAATCTTTTTAGAATTCAATTTATGGCTAGAATCAAAGTTATACACACGGAAGCAAGATACGGACTCATATATATATATATATATATGCATGTAAGGTCATAGTTATTTGATTCCCTGGTTTACGGACAGTGCACAAGTATTTTGAAAATTATAGTAATAAATGGTGAAGGAAAAGGTCGTATGAGCCATCATTGAAAATGAACAAAGACTGGCAGGCGTAAAGTTGAAGACAATTTGATTACTTACTGGTAAATATGTAAAATAAAAGTGTAATTTATAACAATTACTGTTATTGACAATCATTAAAATCTAAACAACTAATGTGTACTTGTACTTTTAACAATTATTGATAAGTATATTGATCAATTATTTTTATTTTCTGTCCACTGACCATTCATAACCTCCAATTATTATAATTTTATATTGGACCTAATATCAAATTATGTTTATTTATGTTCAACCGCCTGAACCAAAATGATCACCGAAAAATATGTAAACCAGGGAATCAAATAACTATGGCCCAAGTACAAATGCATACCACTCATATTATTATTTTGTTTCACAAGTGCAATTCTATGATTTGGAAAAATATGATACAAATACAAACAGCAAACATAATAATATATGAAATATACATGTGTTGAATAATATGGCAAGTGCATGCAATCTGCAACATTTCCAACTATACATTTACTAACTAAACCTATAGATCATTAATCTATGACACATCTACTTGGCATTTTTTTTTTCTTCTACTTAGACCTACCATGAAGAATGTTTATCTTATCTAGGATCTTTATATAGTTATTAATACCATCAATGGCAATTACAGAAAATATAAAATTGGGTGTTGATAGGAAAAATGGTGACTTGCCAAAGTGTATTACGGTACATTTCACACATTACGTGATGGATTTCCAGAAAAACACATACAAAATAGTAAAGTTTCTATAGAAATAAAATTGAGATGAAAATGTGCACACGATCCAATACTTGACTGATGTTTGCATGAAAATCATAACTATTCAGGTAGGCTGGTAACTTTTATGAAAAAAGAAAATCGTTATTTTCCTATAGGTAATTAAAAATTTAGCCTTCTGTGCAAGCTTTGAACATGGATATCTAACTTGTGATCTAGACGAGGTGACAAACTGACATTACTTAAAACAGACAACAATGAGTAGCAACACCACACCACGCAACGAAATGTTAGTGACGTCATTCTACATACCACCATTACGAATTGGAGGCAAACGCTTGTCTGAAATCAACAGAGGGCACTGCAGTTTCTATCGCCAATGAAAGCATTCAAGCAATTATCCACTATTGTTAAACCTAGTATATTTCTATTGTCCAATACATTATGCATTTTGACTGTTACTATTAATTCCAGATTAATATGTTAGCATATATAAGTTAGTTATCACCTCTCAGAAAGTCATCAACTAAAAAGAAAATCAACCAACATACATTATATACATTGAATATATGCAAATCAATATTCAGTTGTGATAAATGTACATTTCATGTGGAAAACTTTATCTATTACAACTTTGCCATGCACACTGCACAAACAGCGATCAAGGACATATTTATCTATTACCTGGGTATCCTTACACAATGCTCTGTTATTTGCTAAGAGACCATAGTGTTCTTTTTGCAGTGTATTAGCTATCAGCAAAGAGAGCATTACGTGGATAAGAGAGCTTTGTGAAAGGGTACCAAGGTTTCCACACAAAACATTGCTTCTTTGATTCACTGCATCATTGTATTAATCCATCAATATTTTATCCTAATTTCTAACGTGCATGTAAATACTGTTTTTTATTTTATTCAACCCTCTAGTCTAAAATGTTGCTTCTCCCTCCCCCTCCGCCTCCCCTCAATTTTGTCAATAGAGATAATCTCCCTATCTTCACCCACCTAACTCTTCCCATCCAATGATCTAAACTTGCATTATATGGTTCACGTCTCCCCCACCCACTAATGAAAAACCAAGGGGAAATAATCCCTAGCCACCAGTCCTGTATAGCCTATTCCTTTCTTTCCTTCCATCGTTACCTCGTGTTTTTGATCGGTAGAGTTTGAGCAGGTCTCTAATCTTCAAGTCAGAGGCTGTAGGTGTGTAGTTGTTGGCGATGGACTCGCTGGGACTGCGGTGGAACTTCTCCTCCTTGAACGGTGCGGCCAACGTCCATGACGTCGCCTTCATCAGTGGCGGGTGCTCGCTGTTCCTCAACACGATCTGAAACACATCATGTGCAGTGTTTGAAAATTATGTCGGTCCGAGAGATTCCCTGAAGGACCCTGCACTGAGATTACAAAGTAATGCTCATCTCAAGATTTTGTTCACAAATCCCCATATATAATGAGCTTGAGCATGAAATCGTACTTAAATCAGGCCTCAAAGTCACAAAATGTTCTCATGCAGATCCAGAAACACTTAAAATAAGTGAAATACTGGTCGCCAAATGCAAAATTAGGTCGCCATGGCTCCCAAATTAGTTGATAAATTCAGCCCTGTAAATGGTTTTGTAATCTCAGGTGCCAGGAGTTATTGCTGGACCTTTGGGTCAGGGGCTTTTCTGACTGGCTTAATAACCTTATTGGGCACGTAAGTAGGTCAGGTCTATTTTTAGAATTTCCATAAATTTCCCAGAATTTAACAGGTTCCGGTGATAGCCAAACACGAGTACTAGACCTTGGGTTGACTAAACTCCAGATAAAATCTGAATACGCCGTTAATGTGGATCATGTGCTTAAATTTCTGTTTGATTCAGAGATTAATCATGTTGTTCAGCATGGTCCACACGTTATAGATCGGGATACAATGTAAGGTACGTAAAACAACAGCCACACACATGCCACCGTGTAGGTTATCACCAGAATCTTTAAACCGGATATGTCTAAAAATAGAATTTGAGCCACTTATGCACGCTATTACGGGAGGTTTGGTGAAGGACCAGGAGCTCTCAAAGCTCTCTGACATTGAGATTATGAACTAAATTCACAATTACCTGATAGAGATCTGAAGGATGACGATTGTCTGTGGACGGAAGGGGAGGAAGACCTGGCAGCCCTCTTGTCTTGCTGCAACTGTTCAGTGGTGTCTCGCACACCTACGACAGTAAAATACATCAAAACAATTCTCGTGAGTAAAGGGGTAGAAATACATGTAAATTTCCAGATAGCCAGGAGGGCACTTTGTTCTGGAAACTAGAGTTCCAGGGTTACAAGTTCCCACTCACCCAGCGGCCCAATCCATTTCTCATAATGTTAAAGGTATCCTACAGGCTAGAAACAAATTCATGTTTTGTTATTAATATCATTATTCAGGCGAGTACCTTTTAAAGTTAAGTTCCATCCATTTCATCTAAGGGCCCTTATTTTTCTTTTAGTGTTTTATATATAGTTTTGGAAATAAATTGATCTTGAACTTAATTTTATTAAATATTTGTATTTATTATTCCTCCTCAATCGTACAAGCTTTCAATTCTTGATAGACTTTTTTTGCCATTTCTATATCTTCATTCACATCCAGACTCGGTTCATCATCATTATCACACTCATCATCATCATCATCATCATCATCATCATCATCATCATCATCATAGTCCTCAACTTCGCCTACAACATTCTCCTGTACACCTACTTGATTGTCCATTGTTTGTTAGTGGAAAGAGCTTCGCGAATTTTTTATCAAGGCTACTATGCAGTGTTATTTTGGCAGGAAGGAGATGAACACTAACTTGGGAGACACCAAACCTAGCGAGTCTATGGAAGAGTGTTACTGGTTGTTTTATAACAAAGGAACGGACTATTGAAAATCAAGAGGGCCAAAAGGGAATGCCAGAAATATAGTTAGAATGGCCGACAGTGGTTTTATGTGCCATTGACCATTGGGCAGGCGTTAATTCTACCCCTTTGAGTACTAGATTATAGAGTAGAACAACATATAATTTAATATATGTTAATAATGACAATATATATATGTACATACATAAATACAACCAGAACAATCGAGATTGACAAGGACAAGTATACATTACATGGTCATGAAAACGCAATAATAATCTCATTTAATCTAACCTGTTTTTTTCAACCTTGGTGTTAATAAATTATAATAATTATCACGAGTTCCATAATGATTCATCAATTACACTTTGTATTATCATTGATTATTAAGCAGAAATACTCCAAATTAAATGTTTTGGTGGAAAAGTTTGTATTTGATTTTCATATTTTCAATGCAAGCGATACACAATTAACAAATTATGTTGAGATTCATAATGATCTAGATCATATATTGATATGGCTAAGTTCCAATTTTATGTTGTAGCATACATGGAAACTCAGTATGGGTCACTAACTCATTTGAACCCTCTCTATGCTGGAGGCAACCGGAGATGCCCTAAAGTGCAGTGTCTGTGCCCAATCCAGCAGAGAGAGGGTTAAACATAGAAATGATGTTAGGTCTAGCATACAACTTGCAAGAAGAAATTATATGGCAATCATTTTACTAAAATGATTAATAAATTATATTTGGTACAATGCTTTTGAAAATAAAAGGACTGTTTATGCTTATATAATATGTTCGTAGTCAGGTAGTAGACCTGTATAATATTTTGGCTTAGCTTTCACAGTTAAAATAACAAAATGTTCTGTTTTAATATGGTGTGAGAATCTATAATTGAATTCCAATTAAAAATATATAGGGGTATTATTATTTTTTTGGGTAAAACACATATCCACATCATTGCAGATATTTGTATCCATATATGCACAATGAATATAGTGCTGCTTAAATTAGGTAAGTGTGTTGGAGAATAACATACATGCATAGTTTGGAGTTTTTAGCAATTTTAGCAAATGATTTGTAATAATCCTACAACTCCAGTCTGTAATTAAGCCAGTAATTATTGAATATCAATATCAAACTATATAATAAAGAAATGTTGTTTATATTCACGTCATATCCATTAATAGAATGCTTTACTAATTACTACTAATGAATATTTACTGAATGGCTGTGTAATTTACGTAGTGACCGAACCGTCACATTCATAACAAACCTTCGCTCGTTGCAGCGCCATTGCTGAAGATGTCAGCTACTAAATCGAACTTTTATCCTATTTTTGAAGATTTTGTTATATATGGCAACGTCAGTTAACGAGGACCTCTATAAAGGAATGTTCGTCCCCGTAATCACTCATTCGGAATCGTCAAATCCGTCGCCAACAATTTTCCTCCATCTTGTATAATCAACATCCGGGCGAACAAGTTGCTAAGTGCGCGGACCTCGAAAGGTCACATCCTAGCAGACGACGGAGAACGATGTTGTTGTACTTTGTAATGAATAAACACTGTTCTAAATGCATTCATTCTCGTTGTTGCGTGTTCTAGGATAATAATGAAGCACTGTAGCTCAGATAAATATGTCCAGTCATGTAGATATTGTTCCCAATCATTGAATCTGTCAGTGAAATGTACGTCGACATTTGTACATGGTTGTTTTTCTTTTTGCCTAAAATTAGTATTTAAAAAAACAAATTCTTACAAACTTAAATATTGATTTGTCTAGTCATTTTAGCTTCAGATATACATAAACCTTTGTCACTATCCGTATTTTATATAGCTATACACTATTCTAGATCTATTTCATTAGTAGTGTAGTTTGGTAGCCATTTTAGTAACAAGTGAATTAACAATTAAATGATTAGATAAGGTTAATTAATTTATGCAATATATCCTATTATATTATATGATGATTAGTGTGTATAACAGCCACATCAACCAATCAATATCCGCATAAGTAACTGACAAAATCGACAAAAGATGAACAAGGGCAATGTTGTACTACAATATCAAGGGAGATTACTCCTTCACTCCTAGAATCTCTTCAGTCAAAGTAGAATGTCAATACACGCTTAGCCAAACAAATGGTTGTCACCTTGGGGACGGAGACGCTCGGCTGAAAGCGTCCACAGTCAGAAAGCCATATTGAACAGATAATAACCCAGATTGCCATGGCTAAGGTGTGACAACTAGGAATGATACTGTGTTGAGAATCACGCTATGGCATAATACTAGAATGGAGCATTTTACCAGTTTGCTGGATATGACATGTGTGAACAAGAGGGTAAGTTATACCATTGACTTACTAAATTATATAGTAGAGAGCTATATCATACACATTATGCATATGTTTCAAGGCAGACGTATAGTATACACCTCTTTTAGTATTTAAAAATAAAGTAACAATTAAGCTGTCGTATCATGTTATTTGTTGTAATGTTTATATGTGGTATTTATAATTCTAAACATTATCAATAAGATTTTTTTTAAAGTTGTTAAGTTTATATATGAAATCTTAGTAACATGAAACAATATTTTATGTACCTTTGTTAACATTTATTTAATTTCACATAGAATTATGATTATTTATTATTGATTCAATATGATTATTGATATGACTTTTAAAAACATTTTAGATATTATTATTTATTATCAGATGTTATTAAAATAATTTGTATTTAGCAATGGGCAACTCGTATGCAGCTGTTGAATCTATGAATTATTAATTAGTTCAGTTCCTTCGTTTCATCATCACATTTGGGTGAAATATTCCCACTGTAACATTGTATAGAACAAATCGATCAAACAAATCCTTGATGAGTTTCAACTCTCTCCATGCAGGAGGCAACCAAAAGATTCCCTATAGAGCTGTGTCTTTGCTAATCCAGCAGGGAGAGAGATAAATTGAAAGCAACAGCAGAAAATCAATTGGTGTAATATGCACATTATTTTTATCATTCTGAGTACGTAATTTAAAATAAATAAATATACACTGAATCCAGCAATCTGATTGGTTCACGTGACCCAAAAACATTGAGTTCATACTTCGATGAATGAAATTTTCTTAGGCCACTCCCACAGAAGATCCCCTTTTGAAATGTTGACAAACTTGTACTAAAATAAATGTTCAGCACAAACATGACACGAAACCAGTCTATGACTGTGACGTTACACTGCGACGTAAATGACGGCGTAGCTTCTGCTATGACATAGCAAATGACGTAACTGCTTCCGAGCTCGTCTCAATAGAATTATGATCTTTTTCACCAATGTGTTGAGTATTCTATTACTAATGAATGACTGCCATTTATATTACTAATGAGTGACTGCCATTTATTTTACGTTCACTGAGGTCTCTGTACATTTATACTGAATCCCAGATATCTCAATTACTCACGTTACCAAAGGTAGTGTATTCATGATTAAAATAAGCTTTGCGGATTCATACAGTTTGCACATCGGTGTTTCTGTTCATACCTCGATGAACGTGAAAAATATTGCAGTCAATCCTTAAATGTGTTTGTTCCTGTTCCAGTAAGGCATGTTGGATGTAGTCAACTACACAGGGACCAGCCTAACGGGCATAATGAAACACCCTCAGTCCAACGAGGAAACCTACGAGTTCAATTTGGGCAAAGCCCCCGAACTCCGTTGCGTCAACACGGAAAAGACTACGCACTGTGGCAAATGCGAGACTTGCCTGTTCAACAACAGACTGATTCTAGTCAAGGGCTGGTTCCTGCGTCTTGGCGACCATTCCCGGAAGCGTTTCATGCTCGGCCTCCTGAGACGCATCCACAGCATTGACCTCCTTCAGCATCTGGTGCTGCTGCTTAAGCCGCTGCTGTACAAGGACTTCACGTACGCCAGGATGCGGGTCCACCCCAGCCTTCAGACTGACAGCATGACCCTCAGCTCGGACCGGAGTCTGACGCCAGCCGCAGTGGAGAACTACGTCACCTCCACGTGGGACTGGTTCACCGGCGAGAACTACTGGACCAAGTCCAACTTCGCCATGGCACTGCTCAGACTCTGCGACATCCATCTGCTGCACGTCCTCGGAGCTCAGACTAGGACTCTGCTCGTCTCAGAGGAGAGTGCGTGTGGCACATGTGAAGGTATGGTTGTAGCTGTAGTCTGGGGTCATTTGTAAATTTGTAATGTTAAAGGTATCCATGGGACCCCCTGCACATTACAGCATTACAGATTTGACCACCTATGGAGAAAAACACCCCCCACCCGTATGCTGACATGCCCATGGTATCCTTCCGGGTAATGTAACTTGCAGCAGTAGTTGTATATGTGTGTGATGTAAAGTAATCCTACTGGTCTCCACCTACTGGTCTCTGCCAGTGGGGTTGCACCTTTGGTCAGTTTTGCAGCTATGGGTTTGAATCTCAGGACCAACATTTTTCTGAATATTGTAACATGACCATGCTAACGGAGAGATGAAAGCAGATCCAGGATTTGTAAAAGGGAGGGTGAACCACACAAAAATATGCACAAATGTAATAATTAAAGAAATAAAACTTGATTATAATCATTTTAGAAAAAGTTCTTGGGGGAAAGAAATGAGTGCACACTGTTTCTCCATTTTCCACGCAGCGGTCCTTGGATAAGGCATTGTTAATTTATTATGCCATAAAGTTTCAATCCTGATCATGTGTTTGTATGTTTATTTATTGTTAGGGGCGTATTACACCATATATTAAAGTCATGATAATCTGTGATCTGATTATAAAAATTTAGGATGTAAAAATACACTATTTATTTGTTAGGTCTGTTTACAATTTATAAAATTTTGAAAATATTAGAAATTAATTATATTCCTCGAGCCTTGGTATTCTATTGATATCTTGATCACAGGGTTAACAGGGTTAATCTTGGATTTTCTCATTAATAATCTGAGTGTTATTTCCCCCCTACTTTGTTGACGCTTGACCGAGACACATACTAGTAATAATTTATGGAATATGTCGAGGAAGCAGGGAAAATCTATTACATTGAGATTGAATTGGAATTGCATTACATGTATGGCCATAGTAATGAGTTATACAACCTTTAATATCATGAATGTATGAAGGAGTAATCTTTTAATCATAGTATGTTATACTATAGATAAACCAGCGTGACCTTACAAGTTACATTGTCCACACTGAGTGTAACTTGTAAGCTTTCTATAATCACAGTAATTAATAATATACACAATGCATAGCCATGATAGTATCACCATAGGGTAAGAGAGACTTAACAATGTACTATAGTAATGAGTGGAGATATTTACCTACACAATATATATATATATATATATATATATATATATATATAATATGGCTACCGTAAACATGCCATCTAGTTACTTAGATTAACCTCCTCCCTGCTGGATTAGACACAGGTAATGCTCTTTAAGGCATCTCCGGTTGCCTGCAGCATGCAGAGGGTTAATAATAACCAATATATTGTCATATGTTTTTTGGGGAATAAATTTTAATAAAAGGAATGGGTACTTGGCTAGCATATTGTTAGTAATATAGTAAATTAGGAATAATCAAGGTGCAGCTAAGGTAATCGTGGTACCATAATACAACCATGATCGTGGTACCATATTTAGCTATAGTCAGATAGTCATTATTCATTCCTTGTGATCTTGCAGGACTATAAATTGCAAGTGTAGATCTCCATAAATAAGATTGAAAATAGATATTATCTTCCTGATATTAAATAATCCGGAATGGCTTCAATGATAAAATATCATGGTAAATCATTGGTTGTAATTGTTTAAACTTTCTTGATACTAGTAAGTTTGCCAATATTACTTGTTGCAACTCTCTATAATTTAAATTTGTTTAGTTACCAATAGTAAACATGGTAAAGTAAACGTAAAAATCTATATAGACAGTAATGAGTTCTAGTCAAAAGTAGGGAATTAAAAAACTACAAACATTCCGTGTGATTTTTTTGGTGACAATATGGATGGGACAATGTTTAAGTGAAACAGATAATATCAACTAATGTTATGAATGCTTCATTAGCCATTATTTAGACTTCATATACTTTTGCCTCTCTTCTCCAGATGTGGCGTACACTGATGCAGACTCCGTGTCCAGTTCCGGGTTTTCCTTCAGCACCAAGGATCATCCGGAGTTGTCTCTCCTGCGACAGACCAGCTCTCGCTATGAACGCATCCGGAGTGATCCATTCACCGGAGAGTCTCTCCCAGACTCGGAAGGAAAGACAACCCCTGACAACTCTGACGACGACCGTATGACAGAATCGACTGACTTCTCCATAGACCCTGCCTGTATGGTGGTATCCACTTCCTCCAAGGCGTATTCCGGCGTGTCCCGGTTCCGGGATTTTGTTCGGATGTTGCCAGTGAACCTGTCCAAGTACATCCTGAGTCTGCTGGACCGCCCATCGCAGCACAACGCTCTGTGTGTCAGCCGCAACTGGCGCGCCCTGGTGGAGGAGTTCCTCAAGGAGCTCTACGTCAACCAGCAGCTCTGGGAGGAGGTCATGCTGATGCAAGTAAGGTCAATTACTGCCTTGGAATATTATGTGAACATTTATTTTGCTCCAAATTCACACTCAAAAGCATGCTCATAGCACAACATTATTACCCCAGGCAATGGATCTGTGTGCAACCCAAGCTGCCGTTCAAGGCTCTACATGGTTGTATTATTGTCATCCCCTGGCAGATACTTACTCCAACCATCTACCTCCTGCACAACCACCTACTTACCCATTCCCCCATCAGTTCAATGACATCTTCATCACTACACTACCTCCATTTCCATCCCAATCCACTCACTACCAACCCCCCTACCCCACAAACATCTTTTACATTAATTCCCTCTCCTCCACAGTAAAACACCCAATCACCAAAGTAACCCCTCAGTATTCCTTCCTAACCCACCCAACGCATGTACAGGTACATCCTGATTTTAAGTAGGTTTTACATTTTCAGTCACTACCTCTTCGGGACCGTTGTTGGTAGTGTTGGCAGTCTTAGAACATTGGATTTCGGAACCAAAGGTTCCAGGTTCAAATCCCGCCTCGGGAGTCCGGCATCAATGTTCGCGAAAGTTACCTTTCTGATGCGATATTGATAGGATGCACTGACTATAGAGTGGCAATACAGTTATCATCCTTAGTCTTGTCAGTACCAGCCGATGCTCGCAGGTTTACTGCAACATTCAGTGCTACGGTTGTTGCGGGTTTCCTCCTGCAAAAAAAACTGACAAGCCGTGATATAAATGAAAGAATTTTTAAAGCAGCTCCAAACCCCAATTTTAAAATAAATACAATAAAAAAAACACTCTTCAGTACCATTTCTGATGTCAGTTTTCATTGGTAGGCATGTATATAGTATACACAGTTTTGTTGATGCAGTCTCTCGGATCCTCAAAATTAGTCTATGACTCATTATTACCGGCACACATTATCCATGTAGTCTGGGTTTGAATCTTATGACGAGCTTGAAATGCTGTTTTCTGCCAGCACAGAGTAGCTAAAAGTAATTGTATTGTTACAAAATACTGATTCACTACAATGTCATACCAACTTGGTGTAGTTCATGCAAATTAAATACTTGTATTTAGTCACATAGCATTGAGTTTTAGGCAAGTTTTGAAATTGGGCATATATTGGATGATTACAACTCTTTGTGCTTGTGTGCATCAATACTATAATTGTACTGTTTAAAGATCCATAACCAGTCAATAACCAACCACTTATGTACGTGATCTATTTACAATAAGCCCTGTGTGGGAGGTTTAATCATAAAAAAGACATTTCGTCATTCTAACAGCAATTGAGAACATCATTCAATCAAAGCATTAGGGGGAAGATTTCGGCTGTGATTAGACCACTAGAAGGAAGGTCCAGCCATAAGCCACGGCGTCACGGCTGAACGGCATCAATTACAGGATGTTACAAAACCCTCTGTGTACCAGACTAGTTCAGACATTTGTGTGTGGAAGCGTTATGAATGCCTCAGAAATGCCTTTCAAAGAAATAAAGTAGACGTATTGTGGCCTGGTCACTGGGGATTAAGAATCACGGCAAATGCGATGAGCGTCCTGTTTGTGTCACTGTAAATAAGGTGTGCACTATTTTGCATGTCAATAGTACCTGGTGTTGAGTAATTGCTATAGCAACAATTAATTTATTGAAATTGAATAATGATAAAAATTAGTTTTGTGGATTGCGTAACTCATATCTCTACAGGGCCCTCCTGGTTGTCTCCGGGTATTTGACTGTATATCTAACATGTCTAAAATTGAAATACCACTGCCTATAGATATCATGAATCGCAGTAGAGAATAGCTTTATTGAGATTCAGGGATCAATAATGGTATAATCCATATAGGAAAGCGTGCTGCCGGGTATTAATGATACTGGGATTAGATCGAATGTTGCGAAGCCTCACTAATCCCACATTGCAGGTTTCTTAGGAGCACCGGCCGGGTATGAATAAATGTCAAATCCGGTTTGGATTACAATAGAAATCAAACCAGCTTGTCATATCTGATACACAGCATCGATCAGGGGGAAAGTGGTTCACAGACAAACCTTGAAGTTAATATCCTTGCCAGTGACCCGAGTCATTTACTATCAATTCCCTGTGTCTGTTGGAATATTTCCTCACAGATTAATGATGTTTATAAATAGGGAATTTCTTTAAGTTGATAACTTGGTCCATTTTGTGTTCAACTAATTAGTCTTCAGGGGGCAAAATGTTGAGTGGAGCGTTTTCATCGATTCATCAGAAGAAATAGGAGCAATGCATTCCCATTCATCACACCTGGTTAACCTTCTTCCTGTTGGAGGCTATCACAGATGCCCTGTTGAGCTGGGAGCCGATGTGTTCAAGCTTCTTTATTGTTTAATAATGAGTTGGACAAATAAACATGAGATTCAATTTTTGTCAGATGGAAATTTCAATAAGTAATTGATTAATTTAAATTAAGTTTGTATTCATAGCGTGTGGCACATTTTCTCCTGCAGTACACTGACAAGCCGTGGTATGTGGTATAAGCGAAACAATCTTGAAGACTAGTTACTCCAAAGCCCAATTCAAACTAAAAGAATATTCATTCATTGTGAAGCAATACTTATCTTTATTACATCCATCTTAATAATGCTTGAATATAATCTGAAAGCTACGCTAGGCCATAGTTATTTGATTCCCTGGCTTATGGATCCGCCGACCTGATATTTTCAACTTTGGAAATATTGTAAAATTATTTTTATTATATTCCGCTGACAGTGTACTGGCCTTTAGAAAATTATAATAATAAATGGTGAAGGAACAAGATGTATAAGCCATGAACAAAAACCGGCAGGCAATGGTTCACACAAAGTCGAAGCCAATTTAATTGCTTATGCTTTGGTCACAATACCTTCCGATTAGGCTTAGGATGTACTCCCGGCATGATTTTTTGCCATTTTGGCCTG
>JAUTBT010013053.1:0-23399 GCA_032361225.1 Lepetodrilus schrolli
AGTGGAAAGAAAGTCACTGAAAGTTTCAAACATTTTACACATTGCCTGATTTTAGAGATTGACTGTAACATATAGACGTCAGGTATCTACTCTCTTAGTTTCCAAACTAAGGTGGACACGTCATACGATTACATTCATCAATTATATGTGGGCCGTGTTAGTCAGAGCTACGTCTAGTCGGGATAGTCCATGTTAGGCTGCAGTAGTTCCATTCTATCATAGCTTACCATCGATGTTTTACACATGCTATTACCATCACAATAATGGATACACCCTAGGTCGAACTGTATAACAATGCAGTCTCGATCAAACAGGTGTTGCCTCGGATTAGTCCATTGCTTAATATGGGGTTAACACCGTATTGAGTTATGACGAATTTGTTGGTGTGACTAAATGTTTATATTCCCACATAATATCGATTCCATATTATAACATGGATGTTAATAGGCATTACGGTTACTCTGAAGGGAGAAGTTATTATATTTTTATCGTGGTGTATATTGATCTAGATTATTGTTGTGAGTTTAACACATCGTTCGATATACTTTCGCGTTAGAATAACAGTCGGTTTGGACATGTCAGTGAACAGTCATGAAAAAGATCCCACGGAACAATCGGAGATTATTCAAATCTCCTATAGACAGCGTGATAAAGAGTGCGTTTTCAGAAGCCGTATTGAACAGCTTCTTTAGTCGCTTTGATGCAACTACAAGGGTATGTTTTCAAAGTCCACCATCGTCAGTAGTTCATATATACAACGACACCTTGTCATTTTACTGACATTGGTTATTTCTTGCTGAAATGAAGTGTATTATTCGTATACACAGATGGGAATACTTTGATAAAGCCGTAATAACCACTACGGGAGTAATCTATCAGCGAAATATATACAGGTAGATGCGAAAGTGTTGTATATACAGGAGATTCTTCAAAGGACACCATGGATCGTTAAAAGATTAGTATTTATGGTCGGCTTTTCATAAGTTCGTGGTATTTCCCTTACAGGCACTTTCTGAGATAGATGGGATGCTAAAGTATCTCGACAAGGCTGAGAATGAGATCAACACAGCTGAACCAATCAGCATCGACCCTGAAACCCTTAGCGTACAGCTTCGAGATCACAACGTGAGTTAACATAAAACTTAATAGATTTCCAATTCTTAAAAGTGTTATCATTCATTATAATACTAACAGATTTGACACAATTGAATGCTAAATGTGTTAATTGTTTTGAAACTTCTCTGCAGGAATGGTTAATCCACACTCAACAATGATTGTAAATATCAGTTTTATAAGAAAACTGTTTGGAATGCTGATATACAAATACATGTATGTGCCTTAATGAGAACTGTAAAAAGAAACATGGCTTTCTTTCAGGCATTTAATGATGACCTGATACACAAACGCAATGCCGTCAAAGACATCATCAACAAGTGCAATCGGATGCTACGAGAAACTACCAATGAGCAGACAGATGAGATCAAGAGTAGGCTTGACAGCATCAAGACTCAGGCCGACATCGTTTGTCAGCTCAGCGCTGAGAGGCTGCAGCAGTTGGAAGCGGCTCTTCCTCTGGCCTCCCACTACAGCGAGAACCAGAGTGAAGTTCAAGCCTGGCTTGATGAGATGGAAGCGGAACTCAAATCTCAGGGAAAACCTGGAGAAAGTTTGGACCAAGTTAGGAAACAGTATGAGAATTTGAAGGTATACACTTTTCTGTTGTTTTCAATTATTTTAGAAACAAAATACATAAAGAAAGTATCGTCAACATATACTTTTACATGTATTGAAATTATGCAGTAATAAATCACAGTGTCAAGCATTCAATGTAGTTGTGCCAAACAAACACTGTAACGGTTTACTATTGCTACTCGGATATATACCTCTATGTCGTCATCATAATGGTTTCTTCAGACAGTCCTATATAGATGTATGCTGTGTGGTTTCATCACAAGCTGAAGTTGTAAATGTGCATTTCAGGGTACGCAACAGATCATCGAGGACCACAAACCCTACATCGACGACCTGAACTCAACTGGCCTGGAGCTGATGGATCTGTGCGGGGACGATGATGCGTCGGACATTCACACGAGACTCATCAACATCAACGAGAGATACGAGGCTGTAAAGAGTCAGACCAGACAAAAGGGGAGAGAACTCAATGATTCAAAGAAGAGACTTACCCAGGAGGTAATTAATGCCATATACATACGTGACATTATTGTTTATAAATTATGTGTTTAATGTTTTTCATCACTCGCACACGACTGCTGTAAACTGTCCGCTATGTTTTGATACACTAAATCATTTACTCATTCCTTAAAGGCATACAATCACAGATAGTTGACCTAAATAGTGGTCTGACGATGTTTTACATGAACATATATGCATCTGATTTGACTACACAACATCCAACAACTTCTTCCTCATGTTCCGCTGGTTATCAATATTTCAATATTTATCGAATTATATGACTATAAATCGCGGCAGGTCACTAAATGAAAAAAAAAAAGAAAAGTGTTTCCCCTTTACACTGAGTCGCACCACCACCAAATTGTATCTACCATACAGCTCTGTAAAGAGTTTTGGAGGTACCAACATGATTGTATGTATGTCAAGTGAATGTCTAGTTTCGAACACCCATCAGACATATGGCACACGATGCAGACGATAGTCAGATTATGCATGGCCTGTACGCTGCTGTGAACCGACTCAACGACGCACGTATAGGCATCACTATATTCCATCTATTCCAGGTATCGGACACGCTGGACAACTTGGTGGAGGAGCTGGCTGCCCTGAACAGCAGTGTCCAGAACGCTGACCCCATTCCAGCAACGCCTGAAAAACTAAAGAATGAGATCGATGAGAATAAGGTACTAGTATTCATAGTATTCATTTAATACTACTTTTACATAATACTATTACGAATGACTATATTATTAATATTCAACACAAACATGCAATGCATTAATTTTAATGAATATCTTGACAACATTTTCAGGCCATTTTGGAAGATTTAGAGCGACAGAAGCCATATATGGCCAAAGCAGAAGAGATCGCCAGAAATGCCGCCGCACATGGCATTGAAGACCCTACAGAAGGTAAACATATTTCTTGTAGATTAAGAATCAAAATCTTTCAAAATAGACCAGGAAATCAATAGATCTTGGTTGTACGTCAGTTGTGATCTTGGCCATCATCCCCAAATACTTTGACATGCAATAACCGGACTGCATACTACTTTCAGTTGAGGAAGTCAAAGCTAAAGTTGCCGAGATCAACACGTTGTTCAACGGTGTAGGCAAGGAGGCTCAGGCTAGGGATAGAGGTCTGAACAAAGCTCTGCTCGCCTCCGAAAAGTTCCATGACCTCTGTAGTGACGTCATGGCCGGTCTCCGTGACCTCAAGGACAGTCTGTATTCACAAGAACCACCAGGAGTTGATGCAGCCACCATTAAAGAACAGCAAAACGAACTAAATGTATGTTGAGTGTATTTTTACATTGGAGAAATTAAGCAATAAACGTAATATATTACTCATCCTACCTATTATATAATAATTAGAAACAGTAAACGCAGATTATTACACACTGCATGTAAACATATCATATTACTATTAAGTAAAATTGGTAGGTTTTACTGTAATGTTTCGCTATTATTTTACCAGGGTATCAAGAAAGAGCTAGAGAAAGCCAGAGAGTTGATGGGCGATTGTTCCCAGATAGGAGACGAACTGTGTGGCCTTTGTTGCGAACCTGGTAGAATTGAGGTTCAGAAACAAATGGAAGACCTCGTGCACCTGGCTGATGACGTCAACGACATGGCGAAAGACCGCGGTGAAGAACTCCGCCACGCCTTCCAGCATGCGGACAAATTCCAACACCTCTTGGAAGTAAGTTTGTTTTAAAGTCTTCAGTGCATGGTAAAGTTCACGGTAAAGCCTTCATGTGTACGAATGTGCTAAAGAATACCAAATGTAATTGCATTTCTCAGTTACTTGTCCAATATCACGAATAATAACTCATATGAAATGCAGTTTGATATCGTCATCCCCATCGTTAGCAGTGCTATATAGATAGTTGTATGTGGTACCTTCTCCTTCACAATGGAGAAATAATTTCACCTTTTCCATCACAAGCTATCAATCTGTGTCCAGTGTTTAAGTACCTACTTCTTTTTACACTCCAATATATCTGCTTCTATTGTCAGTTAGATAAAGTGAGTATACGTGTTGTGATTCCGTCACTTTTCCTACGTTTGCCACTCAAATAACTTCACAGTGAGTGTGACTGGGTGGGATTTGCTACATTCAATAGTGGTTAATACCGCATTAACATTTAGTTACACATTTCATACTGTCAATACATATATTAGTTAGCGTTTCCCTTTGTGGGTTTACCAATCTTAGATTATTTCAATTCGTGTCGTTTATGTTTCTATCCACTTTCCGCGAACACAATGCCGTTATATACCGGCAATAATTGTTCTCCATTATTTTATTTTGTGTTCATTGTTGTCCAATGTTTGTCTTTGTTGTCCTATCATAGCCTTAGAAGTAAGTCTGTATGTTGTATTATAGGAATACACCCGTAGTACTATATACGAGACATAGATTAACTAACTACTAATCTAATTATATTTCGTGCACATTTTTCAGTTAGACGATGATCTTAAATCTCTAATTTCTTATACTTGAGTACTACAGTTATTTTACAATGACACTTAGATATGCATGTCCATAATCACCAAACAAACCATCACGAGAAATAATCACAAAATTACTTTCAATTCTACATTTTCATTTCTAACGTTATAATTATCTCTAATTGGCATCGCATGAAACATCAGTATAGAACTACCCCTCGACATCATCTCGACCAGACCATTGCTTTATTGTTGTCCACTGGGTTTCAGTCTGTTATGTCCTGGCTGCCCCTGTCTGAACACAAGCTGGCTGGAATGAGATCACCTTCCAGCGACCCTGAAATACTGGTAGACCAGATAGAGGAACTGAAGGTAAGAAGAACATATCTACATTTGCATTGACAAACCATGAAGGCAGGTTAAAATTTAATTTGTGAATGGGATTGGTCAATTATTCTGAATTTGTCATAAATATGGTCTGTGTTATTATAGATGCCCTACGCATACACCGACATTTCCAGGTTAATATAGGCATATAGTAATACTATAGCACCATTCAATTGGAAATTTGTCAATAACCAAATATATGTAAATGAAGCATAACAAACATTTATTAGAATACATTTAATGACTATACATGTATATATAGTTTATAATGGACATGCATCTAGAAAATGCACTTGCATTTACAATTATATATATCAGGTAATGAGGCGACTCTTCATTGTAGAAGTTGTATATAAAACCATAGGTAGTAATGCTTACATATCATCTCTACTTACACATGGATCCTTCTTTGTCAGCTGTTCAAGTCTCAGACCCATCCTCGCATCGTGGATATGCAGCAGTTGAACCAACAGTTGGCCGCTCTCAAAGAAGTGTCTCCAGTGGCAGCAGAATGTCTGCTCAGACCTGTTCAAGAAGCCAACGAGAAGTGGAACGACGTCATCAGAGGCATTGGAGATAGAGAGGTAAGTGGACAAACAAGTAGACACTGCTGTAAACTGTATGTGGAATACAGAAGGTAGAAGTAATACATTATGCATTTTAGTGTGTTGGTTGTGTCTACATGTCGTCATTATGTTGTCTCCCCTAGGCCAAGTTGAATGACATGCAGGTGAAGGTCGGGGAAATAGACAGAGCAATGGATAGCATCATTGGATCACTCAATACTGTACAGGATGACCTTGAACCCATTGCAGACATTAGGGGTGACCCTAAATATTTGGAAACTCACATGCGCAAGCTTCAGGTAATTTGATAGATTTTACTTTCTTCCATTCTTTTTTTACTGCAAATTATCTCAAAAACAAACATAAGTTTACCATTTTACGTAATCTAACATAATAATCGATACTATTGATTCAGGTGAATATCAGTTGATAATTATTTGTTATCGTTCCATGGTCTAGCTGATACAAGCCGATTTGAGAAATCAAGAAAAGACATGCAAAAAACTCGTCATAGCTGTCGAAGACGTCGTGGCGAGGACGGACGGCGGTGACACAGCGCTGACACACAAGTGCGACACTATGAATGAACTGCTGAGAGTCGCACAGGCTAACGGGAAAGACAAAGAGAACAAACTTCAGGAAAGCCTTCGACAGGTGAGACATTTGTGTTGCTTAAATAGAAGACAAATTTCTCTTTTAATTGCTAAGTTATTGTTTGTATCCATGTAGTGATTTTTGGTCACTCCGCAGATTTAAACATTCCGAGAATGTTCATGCCAATTCATGCAACTAAACATATTTATTGTTTTCAGGTGAAAAAATACCTGGGAAATCTAGATGACATGCTCCAGTGGGTGAATGATTTCCGAGGGGAACTTAAAGCCAATGCCCCTTTCGGTGCCCTTCCGGAAACTGCCGACAAACAATATCAAACCTTCTTGGTAAGTGTACAGGTCTTGTCATAGATGTGCTCCACATGTCTGTGATATATTTTCGGCACTATATTTTATATTACGTAAGATAGGAGTCATGTAAAAAAAAAATATGCAAACACACGTATTGTTAGAATGAAAATTGTTGCTGTTATACTATTGTGAAGCTGTGTGTTTTATATTTGCCTTGTTTGTGCTTTATATGATTCGCCCTTACTACATTTTCTGTCAAGATCGTTTAGTTCTTACGATAGCAGTATGATTAACCGCGAGGTGTCAACAATTTGTGTTAGCATACTATCGAGAGAAATCCAAATTTAAATATTTAGCATTTGGGCAAAATATTTGTTTTGAAGATGTCTCGAACTTAGAGTTGTTTTGGTTGTCTTTATCAAAGAGCAACACTAGCATTGAAGATAATCTTCTGTGAAACATGTATTATTCATTTGCAAAGTACAAATCATATTGGTAATCGAATAGATGGGAGATATACAGCCGCTTGGAACATTATTATAGCGAATGTATTTTCCAGAGCTAATACCAGAAACCGTTTCTCCAGAAATTAGGTCTAGCTTAAGCAGTTCCTGTGTACACACGCAAAGTATGGAATCAGTGATTTGAGTGAAATAATCTAGAACATGCCCCAACCTCCACTTCAACCAAGCAACTAATGTATAGTATTTAAATAGCTGCATTAATAGTTGTCCCGCATATTGTACGTATATTATGATTGTCAATGCATTGGATTTCAGGAACGTTGTGGTGAGATGGACGGCAAAGAGAAGGGTGTCCAGAATCTACTGACCACTGGTCAAGATATGGCGGAGAGATGTCGGCCGGAGGATGTAACAGCTATTTCAGAAAAATTAAAAAAGCTAAGAGATCGATGGCAGGACACACGAAACAGAGCTACTAAGAGGAAGGTGGGTTTATTATTGTTGTTTACAATGCAATGCAATATTAATTTCTAATAATTATGGACTGAACCATTCACTACTCTACTCTGGGCGTCAAAGAATATTATTATTGATGACAAAATTAGTATGCATTATGTATCCAGAATCTTATACATGTACTGGTATTTCACCGGCGCAAGATATGCGTGGCATAGTTTGTCTCGAAAGCTGCATTGCTTTTATCCAGTCCCATGATATATTTTGGTCAATAAATATGTTAAACAATAATGTGTCTCATCTGAGTGTCAGCTATGAATCGATTTTATATTTTAAACCAAGAGAAAATTCTTACATCTATCCATGTGTATCGTATCCGAAGAGCTGCTTATAACATATCTATGTGGACACATTTACCTGTATATTTGCGCATTGCAGGAGAAAATGGAGGAACACATACGTAATGTTGGCGAGTTCAACAACACTCTCAAAGCTTTCACTGATTGGCTGAACAATGCAGAGATCTCAATGAGAGGTTTCAAGTATCCCAGCAAACTGGTGGACAAAGTTACTGTACAGATTGATGAACACGCGGTAAGTACACCTGCTGTGGCGGTCTTGTGTAGCACCATCTACTGTAGTGGTACTTTGAAGCACCATCTGCTGCATGATATGTTGTATTGAAGCAGCATGCAATGTTGTAGTCACAATTAGCACTATTGTATTTACTAGTAAATCAATGTAATTTATGTTCGTATTCTAAATCTGTCTTCACTGGAATGGTTATTAATGTATTTAGTGTTTTTGTTTTATAGCTGATCTTTCAGGAAACCAACCGCACACTAGTTGTATTAATGCGACATACAACCCAAAATAAGACACATTTTAAAAGACAGGACAATAAATATTTGACTGTTCTCGTCTGTAGCGTTCAGGACTATATACATTATTCAATTGCTTGATATTTCTCTTGTACTCTCCAAATGTTACACTGTCCAGCATTATGAATACACACACACAGCCACACATTGTTTGCACGTATGGGTCCTGTAATCACCAGGCACTGAAAGCTGACTTGGAGAACCAGGCAGAGAAGATGTTGACCCTGGACAGGACGGGCACGTACCTCAAGTACTTTGGGCGGAAACAAGACACCATCTACATCAAGAACCTGCTGGTTGGGATCAGACTCCGCTGGAAGAAGCTGCTGAGAAGAACTGACGAGAGAGGACGTCTGTTACAGCAGGCGCATTGCGAGGACAAGAGGGTGTGTTCAGGTTCTTCATATCGATAAAGATATGGGGTTGGAGTAGGGAAACGTGGAATACAGTTTCCAGATCAGTACATGCAACGTGTTTTAATAATAATGGTTGAATATGTATATATGCATGCTCAGCTTGTAATATTCACGTCACCTGTTTTGTTTATTTTGATGGAGTAGCCATTGTTCCTTTTGTCACGTTGTTTGTAGTGTGGTATTGTTTTATTCGTCTCACAGTTATAGTGCAACAACCACATAATGATTATGTTTAAGTGGTCTATGATTGACTGACTGACACACTATGTTTCCTGTCCATTCCAGTTCTATGACGCCTGGCGCAGTCTACTGGATTGGCTAGAGGAAAGCTCCGGTAAACTGGGCAAGTACATGTCCACTTCTAAACAGGCATCTGCAACCAAGAGCGACATCGATGAACTCAAGGTAGAAATCACTGGGACATTTACTCTAAACAACACTAACATTTATACACAATATTAGAGTCTATGTGGTATTAGCTAGCGTCGGTATTGGATTGAAGTAGTAGTAATATACACGTAGCACAGGACACCACACGGGCGACGCCAGGGGACATAATCCACATGTGTAAGAGCACGCACTACCTCCAGTGCATAAACAGAAACTTGTTGGAGTGTTGCTGCTGTTGGTAGAACATGCATTTCATTAGAAAATATTAGATATATATTAGATGATATTTTAAATAACAATGCATTAGGTATAGAAATAGGAATGCAACGTCTTAAAACAGCTTTATACAAACCACTGCCAGCCCTATAAACTAACATAGTCCTACAAATACTACTACCACCACACCTACTACTACTAATAATAATAATAATTATTATTATTATAATAATAATAATAATAATAATAATACATAATAAATAATAAGTAGTCGTCGCCTATGAGTGAAATATTCCCGATGCAACGTAAAATATTAATCAATTCGTTCATTCATTCATTCAAATAATAATAATAATAATAATAAGTATAGTATAATAGTAATAATCCGACCTAATCTATACGTATAGAAGCGTCGTAAAAGCGCTATATGTAGAATACAAAAGAAAATACAGCCTTAAATCGAGACGGTGGAACATAATACTGAACTTGGTATAATCGTAGAACATTTCATGGAACGGACATTGTTTATGAGAATTATCTTGAAATATGTCAATGCTTGCTGTCAATTTAATGGGAATAGTTTCATATTGTTGTTGCACCATCACTAAACGATGTGTTTGTAAAGATTTGATTCACAGTGAAACCGAGAGTAGAGCTCCCCGTCGTCCTTCCTATGTACTTCATATTTAATAAATACCCTGCAATTGAGAGGATTACAGTGCAATGCTATTGTAACACAGAGTTATCTCGCCTACATCTCTCAACGTGGAGGTCCCTACAGACTACTGGCATACTGCTTCATGCCGATATACGGTGTATGTTAATAGTTGTATAGCACATTAGTCTGTCTCTGCGTTGTTGATATCCCTGAAAGGTGATTCGAGATACGATACCAAAGTATATTATGACGATATCTAATAAATTGTTGTTGTATGTAAATAATATATGAAAGTGCATTGTGAGTCGAAATCTGTTCAATCTATCGTTTGCCACTCCCCTTATCCTTCTCATAGCTGACGATGGATTTGAATAGGATAGACTTCGTGTGTACTTCTTCAATGTTGCTGAAAGGCATCATTGAGGAGAAATAACTTCGCATTTCGTGTGGATCGTGGTGATGAATAAAGAAACTCCGTTGGCTTTGTGTCTCTGTGTGTCTACAGTCTGTGTAACTTTCCAAGCAGAAAATTATTGTACGTTTGAATGTTTGAGCAATGACGCGTGACCAGGTCGTATACTACACAGTACAGACGAGGCTCTGTTCTAGAGCTCGTTCAGGTGGAACAGAGAACTTACACTTATCTCTTAAACATAATCTTGCACAGGTATGCCGCTTTAGATTTGAGGTCAGTTCACAGACAGACAGAATAATGGAGAGATTGTCAGTTGCATCATTTGCATAGAGGGTGCATCCCCGTTGAATAGACAGCAGTAAGTAAACATTTGCCCCGAGCGGAATGCATATTTAGCTAACTCGATTGTTCTGTGCCAACAGTTTGTTTGTTAAGCGACACTTCTGGTTGGATAAGCTCTCCAAATAGTGACGGATATGTTTAGTTGCTACTATTTGACAACACTGAGTGTATAAAATTATTGGCCGTTAGTCATTATGTGCTGGCACTTGAAATTTGCATCAACGGTTGATACTGTATCTGAGAAATTCATGAGTCATTAATCCGGAGGTATTTTTTTCGTTTCACAAATGTATCTACTAGAAGTGTGAAGAGCTAGTAGCTATATAACATTGGGCTGGTAAAGTGATGTTAATGAATATATGTTCATCCATCATCACATATAATGCTAATGTAGGCCATATATATTACTGAATCAGGGGGGCTCAACACGTGTAATATGAGCATTCAGTGACCTCTCCCTCCCACTTTCTGTATTCCACGCATGCTCAGGACAGACAGACACCTGAGTGCATGGCTATCCAAGCGGTTATTCTTCTGAAGTGATTCGTCAGGGTAGTCTTACTTGCCCGGGGGCTCACTCCACATGATGCAAGTCGACACTGATTCGGTCCCTAGTACTACTAACACCACTGTACAGGCATCGAGTTGAGCTTGGTATCTGAGACGCTGGCACACATAGAATACACAAGGTATGCAATACAATATATCGTGCCTTCTGAAAGTCCGTACATGTAGCTCTCACCTCGATCGAGCCGTCTGCTTGACATCTGTGAGATTTGGAACTGACTGGACCATACCTGTACATTATCTATGTTTACTAACCGAGACACGAAGCCATCTCTCCTATTGTGAACGGAATTCTTGGAGGTCCCCCTCTACTATTGTAGTCGACGAGTCGCCTATGTGTATAGAAGAAGTAATCACAGGATGGTGTTCAGATCCTGTTGAGGAGTATCCTCGCCTACAACCGATACCTTCCTGTGGTATTCTGAAAAGTGCAGGATTTGCGAAAAGAGGAGTTATAATACCCTTGACGAATCAGAAAACAATAGGTCGTATCATCAACTGTTGGACATACATATTTGATTTCCTCATAGTGCTCTGGACATGTTTTATCTTGCTATGCATGTATATGTTCATCATAGCTCTTCAGATTTATATTTATCCGTCACAAGAATGCTATTCATAGTTAGTCATAAAGTATCGGAATGGATGTTCTTCATTAAATCTTAACATTATTTAGATTCAAATGCATTTTAATCTGTATCCATATACAATGCTACGACTAGCAAGAATAATTCTCACTTATTTCTGTATATCTTATTTTCAAAGAAAGCGACATTATAATAAAATGATAATGTATTATTTTTCTAATTACTAGTAATTCATTCTCTTAAGAGTGATGGTGAATTATTTCGCTGATTCATCAACTCATCGAATGTAGTGTTTGTGTTTGTGAGCACTGGCAATGCTAATGTTAGCACAGACATCTCAAATCCTTCCTCAGTACCTAGACATCCTGTGTGCCAATTCATTTATCATATTTATCCATGCATTTATTGCTGTATCCCGTATTTGTTCTACCGAGACATCAAACATGCATCCGAACAGCGCTCGATATAATACATAATACATGGCTGCTATTTCTGTCCTATCGTTATGACATTGGTGACCTTATGTATTGCCTTTTCTCTCTATGAAGCCTGGCAGAATATCATGATATTGTATAATAACCCTATAAAGCATGTTGTCTGACAACTTTAGGTGAGGAATCTCTCTGAAATAGTGCATTGAATGTCCATGTTCGGTCAAACACATATCCGTCGCATGATTTCGTCCTGTAGGGATATAGTTACATAGTCTTCAGCCATTCATACCCAGCGAGACCATGAGTTCACACTGAACTGTCTGCTTAAGCTTATTGGAGCCGAACAGAGTGTTGCTATTTTAGATTGTCACAGACATGCAGACATACATGTCATGTAAGTGATATATATGCGCATTACCGTCACACTAAATAACCCGTGACGACAACTAAAGTGACTTTCATTCCCGGGAGATAGCTGTAAAGTCGTTGGTCCACATCTGTGCCCTTTAGGGAAGATGCTGTCGAAGCAGCTATGCAATCTATAGTATTCCAGGAGTATCACTTATGTTATACACCGTACTTATATTGCATAATTTCTTAGTATTGTCGTAACGTATAGCTGAATGAACATCATTCCATCTCGACATCGTCATTGTTAGTTGCATAGTGTTCCTTCTATTCTGTAAATACTTCAAAGGTTGTCCATCTACTGCTAATATTATAATAGTGTTTATGGTCATACTGATATTTCATCAGTTCTTACAATTGTAGTACCTCAGAATGAATAGTATTCCATGTTAAAATCGATAATATCAGTCAGCTATTATATGTTTCCTTCTATCTGCATTACAGTATGTTGGTATGACCCACGTAAGCATTACCAGGCTTCGTAAGACACTAATGGTACTGTAGTGATATATACGCAAACATTGGCACGGGTTAGGAAACCGCCCTCATCAGTAGAACAATGTGTGTCCTGTTTTCCTGTGTTCATGGTGGTGCTGAAGGTCACTCCTACTTCCTCGCTGTCCGACCCAGTGGACAAATATGTTCTTCCCAGGCAGCACACAGACACACATCGTCAGCAAACTCCTGATGAATGCTGTAACACAACATGCATGTCTTCTATACTCGATCTATATATGTGAAGCTTTATACTATGTGTCCATACTGCACATGCATTTTCTAGGTAAATGCTCGCTGCACTGGTCTATTTTGTGTGTATTGTATAACACGACTAAAACATAAACTAAAACGATAAACAATCAACTCGCAATATGATAGTGTCTTACATTGAAATGCTACTCAAGCATCATCACGTTTGATTTTTAGGTTTAGCCATCTATGCTCTATAATACATCCATATCTGACTAGGGACATAATGTGACATAATCTTAATAATTTCTAGAGCAAGTTAGTATGGGTAATACATACTGGTATTCAATGTGGATAGATGCACGTACTGATAACCAGATTAGCCCAAACCAGTAGTATAGGTGCAATCATATTAGCACAGATATCAGAGAAATCATACCCTGCAGAAATTCTGCCAATGTGTATAATTTACTACAACACGTCCATATTGACTCCACACAACAATGATATTGTAATTTGTCATATCTCTACATGACAACAATATTCCTCGACATATTGAACAAGTCGAAGGTTTTTCTCAACACGAACATGCAAACAAACCGAAAACCATGGCTAATGCCGTCCTGTGTATTCCAGGCCATAACGTGTGTAGTGTTCGTGTTAGCATGATGCCATGTTTCGTCCAATATTGGGATTTCATTTGCATATTCTTAAATAAAGATCTATTCCAGGATATTGAGGAGCAAGGGTCTACAGGTCTTTTCGTTTTGTGTTTCAGAAATTCCAGCATCAGCTGACGTCCAAGCACCCTCAGTTTTACTCCACCACTCGCCTGGGGAGGAATCTTAAGGACAGGTGCACCAAGCAGGACCCGGAGCGAGAAGAGCTCCAGGGAATGCTTGATGAGCTCAAGAATAGATGGACCTCCGTCAGATCTGTGGTGTCCAAAAGGTAGGAACCATTTTTTTTGTCCATACCGAAACCATACGTAGACCAGCAGTCGATGTGGTACGCTACATGATCCCTGCATCTGACTGTATGTGATGTGCTGCGAGAAACTCTCAGATATATGGTGTCCAAAAGGTAGAGACCATGTCATGTCCATACTGAATTCATAGTAGACTAGCAGTCGATATAGCAGGCTACATGATCCCTGCATCTGACTGTATGTGGAGTGCTGCGAAAAACTCTCAGATATGTGGTGTCCAAAAGGTAGGAACCATGTCATATCTATACTGAATTCATAGTAGACTAGCAGTCGATGTAGTAGGCTACATGATCCCTGCATCTGACTGTATGTGGAGTGCTGCGAAAAGCTCTCAGATATGTGGTGTTCAAAAGGTAGAGAGAGACCATGTCATGTCCATACTGAATTCCTACGTAGACCAGCAGTCGATGTAGTAGGCTACATGATCCCTGCATCTGACTGTATGTGATGTGCTGCGAGAACCTCTGATATGTGGTGTCCAAAAGGTAGGGACCGGTTCATGTTCAAAATGAATGTTTTCGTAGACTTCGATATGTTAAATACAATATGCACATTCCTATAGCACACTGTATATATGATGTGCTGCCAGAAACTCAAAATGTAGGAATGATTTCATATGCATAGTCGGAGTTTTGTATACTAGCATTTGATGTATGGTATACCTTTGCCTGACCTATTAGAACTATTAGTCTCGATGTGCCTTTGAATGTCTAAATAACATGCACGATATAACACGTTGCTGGTATTTCATCCGATGGTCATTGTTATAACGTTTAGCACATTACCATTGGCCATATGAAATTAAAGGACAATCAGAACAAATATATATGTCGGAACGACTACTACCACCAAGCAAAATTGATATAATACATTGGTGGATGAGTATTTTTATACGTCAGCAAACGCTAAATGTATATGCAACAGAGTGAACAAGGGCATTTCACGAGGCTAATACAAAACCAGTAAATATTACCTCCCTTTGACTGGTGAACGCGACAGCTTGTAAAAGTATGAAACGCAATGGTCAAGTGTGTTTGCATACGTCAAATATATATCTATGAAATAGTATGTACGAAGGTCCTATTGAGAATGGTATTGCTGCTGGTGTCTGTGCAAAGTAACCTTGGCATTGCTGCCAAGAGAGTGAGAATGTTAATGTTGACCACTAAACACAGCAGATATAGAAGGATGCCCTTAGTGAAGATAATCAGACCAAATCATTTGTTATTTAGCATTGGCAATCGTGACAATATTACGGTCGTCGAGCTAATGACACTACTGAACTAGGTTTGGTACCAAATCGTCGGAGGTATTCTGGTACAAAAGTACACATTCATGTGCACTAGTATATAGTGTTACTTCCGATCGTTTGTTTTCTCTGAAGTTAGTTAATATAATAATATAATATAATTTGAGTATGTGCCCGTTGGTTTCAACATATTGATCCAAATTCAACCGGATTAGACAAAATTGAAACACTCATCGTAGGCCTATATTCATTTACAATTTACTATAATACATTTGGTACACACATATAATGAGGTAAATACAAACAGTAAATAAGACATAATACATTGGTTGCTAAACATACATTATTAGATGTGCTCGTTACAGCGCAGTTAGTACATTAACTACTATGAATATTCCAATTAAATTTCAAACATTATATGTTTTAGTAGATAATAAATGTACATAACCCAATGTTAAATTAGAATCGTAACATCTAGGTTAAGATTACCAGAAACTATGGACAGACATATGGATTGTTAGTTTGGACTATGTGGTCATATCGCGGTACAAACTTCGTAGCAATGCATATCTCTGATAGCTGTAGTACAGTGCAATTATAATGTTACAAGAGGATTCCTTGAAATTATAGTAAGCCTCTATTAATACCTGTATAATATGAACTACTTATAGGCTGTGTCAATTAGACTTGTGCTGTAGTCTGTGGTCGTTTACATGCATGGTGCGTCATTGAACTGCCATGTGATTTAATAGTTGATTGGGTATACAGATACGTACATTCATATCAACACAAGCCTCTTGCATTCCGACCAGTCATAGTTCACCTGTGACGACGCACTCTGTACTTGTAACTATATGTATATGATAAGGTAAAATTAGTAAGGTTAAAATAATTAGGTTTATGCGGCGTATGTGTCTAATATCTTATCTATATAATACGGACCACTTATCTGACCCGTGGCCTAAACAATGTGGGATTTTAATCTTATACACTCCTCCGAAGGATTGTCATTAGACTATTGTTAAGTTACATGACATTCATTCAAGCAAATATCTATTAAATACATTCCGGTATGTTATTTTGTTGACGAATTTATTTTGTCAATCTTGAGTTTGACAATGCCTGTGAAGAACAATGTTCCAGATGTGTATTGTACCCTTGCTTGTCCAAGGTTGGACAGGTATTTGTTAGTTTCAATTGTTTTCAATGAATTATTGTTTTACGTCACAGCGGGAATCTTTCACCCATACGTGACGAAATTGTTTTCAACATGCTGGGATTAGTAAAACATTGTCGGGCATATCCTTATTATATTTGTTCTGAAAAACACTTATTAGTAGTAGTACAGTATTATTATTATTATTATTATTATTATTATTCTGGTATAGGAGCACTTTAAGAGTTATTATTCAGAATGACTGGATTTCTGCAACCACCTGTTTTACGCAATAGAAAAAAATCATTTTGTACACAGTATCAAGTTGTGTATGTAGGCAGATAGAATACAGGTAGCACATGACTACTGGTCTAATTATCTCATTGACATCCTCCGTATAGTTTACAACACATATGCAAACTGTCCAAATCGATGGCAGAAACACTATGGCGAATACAGGTGAAGTGTACCCGAGGCACATCAGTTTGCGTTATCAACATCAAAGGGCATTTGTGGCAGGTAGACCCTACACAGCCCCCCTACACTCCCTCTCTCTCTATCTCTCTCTCACCTGTGTCCCGTAATCAATACAACTCTCGGCGCTCACGGGAAACTACGCACAAGATGGCGGACACCCAAATATGGAAATAGTGATGTGAGCCATCCCAGGTCAGTCCAGGTGTACGTGATAAGACTATCAAGTAGAAGACAAACCTAGACAAACTCGGGGTGTGTGGCGGATGGCATGGGTGGGAGATAATGAAGAGATCTGCAGAGAGACATGGTAGGAATAGACTACCAGTTTTGTGACGAATGCAACTAAATCGGCGCAACAGGTACAAGTCGATCAGTATTCACATGACAGAACGCTTGATTGCACATAGAACCGTGATACGGCTCTCGGTTGAGGGGGACCTTGCAAGAATGTGTGCCTCTGGATTTACGTGACAGTGTTTAATTCTTATAATGAGTGTGGGCTCCGACGACTATGAATATGACTATGGAGATCCGGCCGAGAGGTTCTTTCCTGTGCCGGCGTACCTGTCTCCCAGGTGAGTTGATTGGATTTGACCTACTTCAAATATGGCCGCCCAGGCGAGAACTCTGTAATTTATAAATACTCTGTCATGCTTTATCCGCATTTGCACACCTATTACCACGGCGAGGGTTTGTTCTCAGCTGCAGTATACTCCCTGCAGCTAAATCCGCCACTGGAGTTTATATATCCGTACTTATATACGTCCAGTTATTCTGACAGGTGGTGAACTTTTCTTTGTAATTGGGCAACAGGTAGATACCCCACGGCGAAAGGTCCTTAACCAATGTTAACAGTACACGATCAATGTCATTTTTATCAAACTTTGTAAATAAATACAGGACGGATTACTCGAATGCTAGGCCAAATCGTGTCGGCTCGTTAACATGTGGTTTTGACAAGGATGACCGTTGAGTCCAGACCTATTACGGATGACTTTCCAACTTTCATGTCCGCTCGGAGAGAGATATTTACCTAGGTCTCTTATTCAAACACAATTTGGCTCTTGCCTATTAAAAGGTATTGAAAGTAAGATTTTATACATTTATTTTACACCGTAATTAACATAATGTTGTCAAGAACTGTGTCAAATGTTTGGCATACTTCTAAGTTGGAGCACAGGATGTGGCAAGACATGTTAACTGGACGGACAACTTAATAAGACCTGTTCCAGCTTTTAAGAGTGCGGTTAGTTTCCTGTCACGTTGTACTGTTTGTACGTTGACAAAGCTTCCCTCGTGTATTCAAAGTAGCTTACAAATCCTTTAGATTATAACGCATATCTGTAATACCATGGGAAGGTTATCCGTGCGTGTGCACGTATTAAACTCTTATAGGTTGTGATCGGTGATCAATGCTTTTGACATGGAATCGCAGTCTGTTGTGGATTCAAGCAATCACTCACACTGGTTCGGAGTTTACAAGCAATTGACAAAACACTTACGCTTATCGGACCTTACGACACTTGTTAGTGCTTTTCCACCTACAATGTTATCTTGTTTCAACAGCAATAGCTATAGAGTAAATACCGTATTGCTATCTCAACGCACGAAATACACTTTCGATTTCTAAGTGTACTCATTGATTCTGCATCAGCACTTGAAACGAACATGGATTCGGATTTAGGTAATTTGGAAGAGGGTTGGGTAAGAATGTCAAATTGGGCCATTATCTCTAGTACTATGACGTTTATTGAAAGCGTCTTTGTACTGACGGGATCATGACAGAACAGAGACTGTTTCACGTGTGGCTGTCAGAGGACTGTGTGTGTACCACCTCAGTCTCCATAACAACCTGCCGCTGTTTAATTCCTGCGTATGCATAGCTCTACAAAGTTTAAATGACGTTGAAACCTCGTTGAGCATATTTACAGTGTAATGCGTGACGTGACTGTTTCAAATTGGGATACCAATCTGCACCTTGCGACAAGACGTATAGAACTGGTGTTCTCCACATAGTTGGGGAAGGCTCCGCCAATATCAACAGCAGGGGACAGTGAGCAAATATATAATTTGCAAGTCCATTTGCTCGTTGTCAGAACAGTTCCTTTTCCTGGACAGGTAGAAGTGGGCCAGGTGAGAGGAAACATTGCATACCTCGTCGTATGTAGCGGAGTTCAGGCCAGTGATACAAGAATTGTAATCCTTTACAACATGTTTGAGATACCTGAAGACATCATTCTTTAAACCTGGATTTAAAAAAAATAAAGAGTTCTGACGACGCGATAATTTATGGAATCCTACAAGCTGCAAGCAAGCTTCTGAGATAAACTGTTCAATGATTCCATGGTCATGATGACGAAACACTGCATTTATGAATATGGTCCCAATTTATTCAAGGAAATGAATATGATAATGGTTGGTTATTTATTGGATTATTTATATTATCAGATCAGTAATACATGAATCATTTACTAGACTATGTGTAATGTATGTACAAGTCCTTGAATAAATTTTACCAGTGTAAACAGGTAAATAGAACACCAGGTGTTCCAACGTATCGTGTTTTATAACCTCTATATAACTTCTTCCTAGTCTTTCAGTCTGACCTGCTTATATGTACTTATTTAAATATCTACAAATTGTGTTAAATGGGCTACGAATCCGTTCAATATCACGAAAACAATATGATATGTAATGTATAATCATCGCGTGGTCGATCACCACAGTCGCTGTCCGGGTCACTGATGACACATGGCCAATACAGTCCCAGCTGACGCTGACGTCGTGACTACGCTCGGCATCTAACATAGTGGAACACCTAGCAGGTCATTGAGACAAATACGATTGTAAAGGCTTCTTATAATACGACGATATGTGTTGTGTCATCGTCTAGACTACCTGGAGAGAGTAGGTACATTGCCGTTTTGAACTTGCTTTTATAAGTACCCGGTATTCCAATTCATGCTTTAATAAGTACTCCATTAATGCTGCTTGCGGTACACACTACGCATATTTTCATTGATTTCGATCTTAGGAATATGCTAATATGTCGCCAGTTAAAGTGTAGGGCAGTTTTGATATTACATATATACATACACGTGCAGCAATGTCGAGGTATTGTATATGCAGAATGCATACCAGTGCAACGATGTATCGGCTATACTCTAGAGGCTATGAAATTTACGTCACATAGCATGACCATCAATCTACAACTAACACACAGACACGGGATAAGTCTGTAAGCAGTACTGGTACACAGTACGGTAGGTGTCGTACATCAATGTCGTACATGTTCTAAGCTACGATTATATAGATGACAGCTCCTGATTTCAAATATACATTATGTTAGCGTTATGGACTTCTTGTGTATGTGGACAACATTTCAGTTGTATAATGCTGAGTGCACCTCCAATACTCTCGCATATGACGCTGATACTACATTCCAGAGCTGCATTATGTCGTCATAGATATGTGTAGAGGTGTTGCTACGCGCCATTATGACCTTATAAAACTGTCTCGTTGGGAAGATTAAGTGTTTTCCTTTAAAAATCAAGAGTATTCTGATGGTATTAAACAGAATTGTAGTATGATTGGCTAAAACAGTTTAATTGTCATTGTGCTAACACTAACATGTGGTCAGAAACCGATAGTGAATATAGATTTAGAGAATGTCGCAGAAGTGTTTACCCAATGCTGGTTATATGGATTATCATCGGTATTATGATACTACCTATTGGTGTGGGACTGCCTCTACATACAGATATACATGTCAGTAATTATAGGTTGTAAATCACAACCTGTGTGCCCCCCTGTATATGAAGTGCTATGCTTGTACACGATCCACTGATGACTGATACTCTCAGTATGTACATCGTATAAGCTCATTTCTATTCAATGCTCTGGGTTCACTGCGATCACTACAATACAGCTGCTTGATCCGAATTCTAAGTATACTCTGGCTATCTGTGTGCGCCAATTAAAACAATAGAGTATCATTAAAACTCAATACAATTAAAAAGCAAATCCGAATTTGGATAATGAGTAATTCTTTGAAGCTGACCTTTTCGTTCCGCGAACCAATACTTTTCAACTTCGAGACACATATACATTTTTTTTATTATGCACAGCATGAAATTAAGTAGCGGTGTTGTACGTTTATGTACTATGCTAAATGTCTGTGCTAGGTATCCTTCATAATAATAAAAAGCCATAGTGCTGCAATCGATAGAGGACAGTTACATATGCATGTCTTTATTGAGACACGTGGCGTATTCAATACTGCATGTAGGCCTACGTAACATTGCAGTGTATGTTGCAGACTGGGTACAATCAGTCGGTACATGTATACACCTACGCGTGTCGTCTTGTCAAGAAACTGCACACTACACGGAACAGTGTTTGAACTATATATAACAAGTAGTCAAGTACACGTGGCTTTGTGTCGAGATTATTGAACTCGATACAAATACCACTATGTCAGATATTGTCCACAATATGTATTGACTAGTTTCAAGTATTGCTGAAGTGTGTGATATTGTGTGAGATTGTATTGACTTCATTGGTAATATATAGTATTCTATTCATTGGTTTTGGACATTATTTCTAGATGAATGAGTTACATATATACTTTACAATGGGCTTTCAATGCCTTGACACCCAAGTTCTTAATAAGAAAGGCATTTGGTATACATGGTATATTTGATATATTTCCATAAACCTCCAAATGTTTACTCATTTATGTCTGCACAAATGTGAATTGGCAAGTGTACGAATATCATTGAGTATACAAATAGATGGAGATTGGCGAAAGTGACCAAAGCTATCATAGTATCCGGTATTAAACAATGTTTTAAACACCTTGCCCGACACCAATGCAATGGTACTAGTATTTTAATAACCCTGTATTTAGCTCTCACTTAGATCTGGATTGTTCACAGGGTCGTGTTGATGTTCGCGATGTGAATACATTGTCAATGATACGCCAATAACTTACTTTGTATGAGATGTTTAAGAGTATTTACAAACGGGCTGATACGATGCCACGACCGCATGTTAAACATACATAATATGAATCGTATTAATATACGGAGTTTGTCCTGTAAACGTTGCATAATGTTTGTAGTAATTTCGTGTGGACGCCTTGGTGTATCTGTTATTCCTTAGTATAAATTCCTCGACAGGCATAACCTAATATTGACGACTGCGAATAATTGGAAATGTTTATATCTGCGAAAATATTAATGTTATATTGTTATGTAGTTTCAACATGTAGTTGAATTTAGCTAATTTGATTTAGTTATTTGGGAGAGAATGTTTATGGTTGTTAATAAGCAGAATAAACTGAAAAGCCATTATGGGGGAAGCGATTATGGGGGAATTGGGGGGGGGTTCATAACTTCACTAATGGGCTGATGTGGACTAGGTACTGTAGCATGGATGCTTGAGGAAACAATACTAATATGTAGTTTGATTACTCAACTCTGTCATTACAACAGCAACAACAATAGAGGACAACTTCATATTCTATTAATACTGTTAATGGTCAATATGGTTACCGCTAATTGGCATGACTACAGAGAAAATACCACAGCCTGGATGTCTAGCCGGACCTGTTACGGTTGGGTCAAGGAGATTTTTTTGTCAAAACCGTCGTTCAAGCATAAACGGCAGTCTTTCTTCGACCAGCCTGCCAGTGTTAAATCTTATTGAGCCCGCGCGTATTTCACTGATGTGTTTACTGAGGCCCTAGATAGCGATGGAATTATTATTTCCAGCAATAGCGATAGAATGATTACCGTTTCAGAAAGCATTAAAAATTATATGATTTGGCATGGCTTTGGTCATATAAGTAGTTTACGCTTGTGACAGGTGATGGCCGCTTCAGATTGATCAAAATTGCTTCTTCACGAAGTCTTTAGAACATTATATACATACATACATGGAATATAACGCGTTCTTGGAAGGCCTTAATGCGTACTGTACTGGCCGATGAGGGGGGCTCCTCTCGAAACGTTCTTACGATCTTCTTAGGGCGGGTGGTAGCGCAGTGGTAGAACAGTTGGACTTCGGAGCCAAAGGTTCCAGGTTCAAATCCCGCCCCGGGG
>JAUTBT010013064.1:0-23398 GCA_032361225.1 Lepetodrilus schrolli
TAGTGCTAGCTCACTTGGAGGTATATCATGCCGCAGATAGAACATGAATACCCCACTCAGACACAGTATACTGATTCCGAATCGACCAGTCCTTGCTTTACCCCTTTAATGCTGAGCGCCAAGCAGGAGAACAATTAGTACCATCTTTTAATGTCTTTTGGTATGACGCGACTGGGGATCGAACCCGCGACCTTCCGCACTCCGGGCCGACGCTCTGACCATTGCGTTTAATAACGTGTATTACTACTTTCTGTAAAAGAAATAAAATAAAATAAATTTAAAAAAATACATTTGTATGGCTGAAATACACATATATAAGTACATTGGAAAATTCAGCACTTTCAAATTGCTTGCTAAGTATACGAAATTGATTAATAGATTGCACTATTCTTCATGTGCAAAATAAAGCCCGATGTATATCTTTAAATCGGTTATTTATAAGTTCTTTGGGAATAACAAATCATTGTGTCGAAAACAAATAAAATAACTGTGTTTTTTTTAAATCACAGTTTCCGTAACCGTAACCACATTTTCCGTAACCAATTGGCATAAAATATGGTTTATATGTTTCATAATAGCACACATATATAATATAATACATCTGTTAAAGTGTAACTATATTTTGGCATTCTTATACAAAGCAAAGATGTATTAATCAAATAATCTTGTAAACGGCATTAAACCCCAATTCAACCAACCAATATATAATAATAAGTTATTTTACATAGCGCAAGTACTTCCATTGCACCAGGACATGTTGGCATGCACATACTTTCTTTTTATCTTCAGCATACCCACAAAAGCCGAAAAGTAACTAAAGTAAACCATTCAGAATCCAACCACGATTCTCAATGCTTCCCTAGGGCAACTGCCCCGGAAAGCTAAAGCTGATACTTTATCAGTTCCAGAAGACCATCCCATTCATGTCTGACCTCTATTAGAAATCAGATGAAGTGAGTTATTTATACAATACTAGTATACGACGAATTGTCTGTCGGTAAGGAAATCCAGAATGTGATGCAGTCGACCAAAAGACGCTACCGGGTATAATATTCTGTATTCTGGCCATTGATTTTGGTATTGATGCGTGTGTTGGGGTCTTTTCCCCATGTGTTTCTTATCGGCTTACATAGATTACCATTTGAGTAACGGACTTTCGTTCTCCAACCTAGAGTCTAGGTATGCTGACGTTGTCGCAACAGTTATTTTTGTAAACTGACCATGACTACGAACAGCGCGTATCTGTCTAAGTTTAATCTTACCGAGAGTTGGATTTAAACTATACTCAATAAAATTAATTAAGGACCATCAGATATTTTGTGGGGAACTTTGTGCCCTCATTTTGGAACTTGGTTTGAGAAATCTGGTGCCATTCTTCTTCCCATGTGTATACAAGTTCTTGAAGAGTACCTGGAGCCAGTAGAGATGTTTGAACAGTCTTCACTGATAGAATAATAGACTTAACTTTATCTGTTTAAAAAGGCTACAGGCCTTTAATTAATTTTGTTGATTATACATAAAAATATATAGAATGTAAGGCAGTATACGAATGAAAGGAAGAAAACCAAGGATTATATAAAATAAAAAATAAAAAAGTCGCGTCTTTAATGGAATCATCTAAGAATCTGGTTAGATTAACTTTCTACTTCCTGGAGGCAATGGGAAACCAAAGTAAAATTATCTGCCCCTGCTTCAGTGCGACCTTGATGAATTTCCTTCAAGACTATTTACTATTTATTTTTAATAACCAGAAGAGAGAACGTGCATTGAGTCCTTCAGCTTCCGTCTACACAACTAGGATGATTTATTGAATATTTTTTTTAATTTCACGGGGAGCATGAAATGGTACCATTAAGACAACTACAGAGCTTGACAATAAAATAGATATGCACATTTAAAATTTCAGTCGAGTATTAAGGGACCACCAAATGTCCTCCCTTGTTATAGATATTAGATTGAGAGACGAGGCTCTTTCTTTCATTCATATATATATATATATATATATATAGAGAGAGAGATGGGGGGATGACATAAACCATCTCTCAAGCACCAGCCACATGCTCAACATACAATATTTCATTATCACAGTATACTTTGTAACACAACATAAGTGTGCTGTATTCTATGGGGTTTAGGAGGACAATGCCATTTAAAGCCAATGCCCTTCTCCTGTAAATCAATTTGTAGTTCTGCTGATACACACCAGGTCCAATGGACTTGGAATTCAGCCATGTTTACTAGTATATGGTTTTAGAACCCGAATTAATAGTAGTGGAAATTCGTGTGATTTTTGAAAGTATTTAAAGATGTTTTTTTTTTTAAAGACTTGATTTGTTGTGAATTAATTAACAATATTTTATGCTTGTTTATATCGTACAACCCACTTGCGATCAACATATATTATAGGACAAAGTTCAAAGTTCAATCAAGATGTTACACATAATTCAATTGAATTTTAACACAGATATACGTGGACGATTATTTTAATTTTTTTTTACCTTTTGGTAATGGCTCATGGGTCATTCTCACTAATGAGATACATTTAATGTCGCTAGCTAAGTATAAAAAATGCAGATACATAATCAACTATTATTCATTTCCCACACGAAGAATGACTATACTCAATGACATTTAAACAGATGGTCATTTAATTTAAATATGGAACGTTTAAACCATATATTTCTATTTGTTTCGTTGTTTCAAGAAATGTCGCCAGCTGCAGAATACATACGTTACTCGTGGAATTCCTGCCAGTAGAGACATGTTTCTACTTGTTAATAAGATACACATTTAGTATATTAAAACATGTCACTCTACACGGACTGATTATCACAGGCCTATGACCTGAGATCTGCCTCCTTACGGATGTACAGGTGAAAACTCGAGCATGATTGGTAGCGTGAATTTCGTTCGATACATGCATTACTACCTTTGGTATGCAACGAACTGTAAATCTGAATACATTGTCATAAAGGTGGAAATACGCACAGTCATATTAGATATCAATGAATTTCATTTCTACGAAACTTTGATGAATACATGCATTTTACATTCAGTTTGATACATACGTTGCGATACATACGTTACTGCTGCATGCATAACTAGCCAGACCAAATATAAATTGTATTCAGTTAATGTCAAACCTCAGCCCTGGACACTTCCACGTTTAAAACAAGCCACTATTTAAAGTAAAACTGATAAAAACACAGATCTATATGGACAACCAACTTACAACACTGTTAATCTGAGATGAATGAAATTGACAAAGTATGTAATTCTTGTATGTGGGGGAATATGTTTTACTTCTCGATAACCGTTTAGCTGTCATTGCGCAAATAGTCATATATGTAATCTATTGTATACTTTTGAAATATTGTGTCATTGTTTGAGGACCTCTAAAAAGAATCCATTGAAATGGCGCTGTTTAAACCCTTACGGATTATACGTGACATCTGGTATAATATTTTGGTCAATAAAGATTTAACTCAATATGTGGGTTAATGTTGCTCAATTTCGGATACCCAATTTTATCTCATTAGTGAGAATGAGTGTTATAAATGTATGCCTTTCTGATAGAATCCCCCTAGCAAGGGAACAGACAGTAGATAAATTTACTAAGCAATTCGACCGACGGCCATCTATCTGTTGCCCCAGTCACACTGTCACGAACTACAACGAACAGGCATTCGTGGAGAAATTCGCCAACGTCGTTGTGTATTCTTGTTGGAGCCACGACAGTTTTCTGAACATTTCAAAACTGTCGTGGCGCCTCTGCGAGCTCTGCGAGCTCTGCGATGCTCAACTAAAGTGTTGCCGAACTACAAAGAACTACAAAGGACTGAAAAGATTCAGAGCGACGTTGGCGAATTTCTCCACGTGACAGTGTGACTGGGTCATTGTAACAGTTATAAATGACGTCCTCCTCAAATGGAATTGCGCCAAACGTATACTCAACAAAATTAAAGGCCAGCAGATATTTCGTGGAGAATCTTTCTACCGAATTTCGGAACTCAGCTTGAGGAATCTGGTGCCATTTTAATTCCAATATGTCTGCAATTTTTTTTACCTGGAGCCTGTAGACGTTTGGATATTCTTCATTGTTAAAATAGTATTAGCTAAATTAAATGTCCATAAAGGTTACTGACCCTTAATTAATTTTGTTGAATATATATTTCACGCAGCTAAAAAGAAAAAGGTTTCACGTATCCAATTTGTCTTGTACGGACAACGGAAGGACCAACGGAAACTATTTCCATGTCCTTCAACTTCGTGGCTAAGCGCAATAATTCACATTCTATAGTAGTGATTATGTGGGACTTATCGACCGACTTATCTTAATACACGACCTCCTTAACCCCTTAAGGCCCGATGACTGATAGACGAGCTGAAAAGTTCACCCCCCCCCCCCTTAACCCCAGTGACTGATAGATCAGTTGTAAATCTCCCCCCCCCCCCCTTTAACCCCAGTGCCTCTGATAGATCAGTTGAATGTTTCACCTCCGTTAAGGGCTATTGACTGATAGATCAGTTCACCACACATGTTTCAAATACATGACTTTTTGTAGTTGAAGAAACAAATTTTGAGTAACTGAGTGCTGTTATTTATTCCGTTATACGTGTGCAAGTGATAAAAATGGCGCAGCTACAGAAACACCGTAGGCGGTAAGCCCTATGACGTCGCCGGTCCTTACATAGCCAGGGCACTCTAATAGGTAAAGGGTTAATAGGATGTCCTATACTTTGTGCGCAGTATCACATTTTCTTAGTGGATTACATTATATACCTGACAGTGTAATTCTTTGAAATATTAACATCTGACCAAGACATGGCCTAAGGTTGTTTCCAATTTATATTTCGGGTGCAGTATCTGTTTTCTCAGTGGAGTATATTATATATTTGACAGTGTAATTCTTTGAAATATTATCATCTGACCAAGACGTGCCAGAAGCTTGTTTCCTATTTATACCTTGTGTGCAGTATCTGTTTTCTCAGTGGATTATGGAGTGTAATTCTTTGACCAATAGTCATCTGACCGAGATGTGGCAGTAATTACTACGTCTATTAATGGATATTTCTTTATGTGCGGTATCTGGCTTCTTTTGGAATTATATAGTTGTGTAATTCTTGCTAATATTCAGTTACAAACTGAAGTTAGTGTGACATTGGATTTAACTTAATCTAGAATACGGTCATATGATTTATAGAGCATGTTATGTGGTTAGATACAAGTATGATAGTTTAATACTAGAAAGATAGCATACGGTATACTCGAAGTGTTTTGGGAAAATTAACTTTACACAATATGAGAATATACACTGTGGTCAGATACTTGTATGTTTTGGGAAGTCCAAAATGCAATAAATAACTAGTCTCTATTTTGATATTCGTAGATACAATGTTGAATTCTAATGTCCAATATCATACTAACTTCAGTTTATATTTCGATACTCTCGAATGTCCAACATCACACTAATTTCAGCTATCTTACCTCATCGTTAAGCCTCTTTACGTTCAATGTCCAATTTAACACTTTCATCAACTTTAGCTTGTCTGGGATAATACATATCAATGAACATTAATGTCCATTAAATAGGAAGGTTGTATTTGATTACATTCTAATGTCGTGACTTTGTATTACACACGGAATGAAATCGTCACTGAACTCCATTAACATGGACAATCCGAGAAAATTAATGTCAAATTAGTGTCAAAACATCTTCTCTCCAATACTTGAATCTGAACCCTCCTACGTTACCTATACAGGATAGTAAGTAATTTAAAAGTATTGTAGACACGTCAATATTATAGTACCTGGCCTGCGTTTCACGAAATGGTCGTAATGTAGTCCTGGCCTAAATTAGGGCGTCCCTAATTACCAGTATAGTCTGTATCATTGAAGATGACAATGTCCATTATTATCGATGTGAGTGAACCATTTTACCGCTGAAATTGAGCGTAGAAGATATTTCTTGAGGTACACAAACATCGATTTTGGCCTTGACTACAGGTACGACCGTTTCGTGAAACCCAGACCTAAAGACTTCGGTAAAGTTTAGACCACACATGGTTAGAAACCTAATTATCAGTCCGTGGCTTTAAACCAATTTATATATGTGCCACCATAAATATTCCATGCAGACGGTTGGGTCGAATATTTAACACTACAACAGCTGGTGTGTCGGGGTATTATGAGACTTGAGGTCAGCTTACCCGGAGACAATGGAGACGATATTCACTATATAAGCACAGAAAGAGTTATTGCCCGAGTTGCAGTAGACATTAATCACTGGTCATTGCCAACAGCTCTTCGAGAACGTTATCCGCGAAATCAACCTTCAGTAGACTACCCATGACCCCACTCGACTAACCTACGAAACTGGCTCACAGTCCATTCGGTAATCTCAAGGTCGCTGCCATATTAGAACTTCATTTGTCATGTGATAGTGACGTGATACCCTATCTTCATTATTATCAATATTTCCAATAACTAATTAGATTAGTGCATGTCTTGATTAGTTAATAGTACATATTTTAGTAAACTATATATCTGCAGTCATTTCACGTTGCCTAACAATCAGGAAGTAGTTGAACTATAATTAAATATAAATTACCCTATTTCCCATAGACGGTTGATACAATACTAAGACAACCATGACTATATTATGCTTTCTAATTACATCTGAGTACATATAAATATTTTGAACTTAATTCCTAACTGTAATTTATTACTCTCAAATGATAAAATATAATTATTTACTGAAGTGTGTAAAAAGGCCCTCCGCGCATTCTTCTCTATAACGATGAGTGGTGAGGCCGATGACGACTAATCACCGTTATCCCAGAATCTGAGTAAGATTTCTGCTCCTGTGAGTGCCGAGTGTATATACTGGGGCATAGTGGAAGTAGTCCCGAGGTAAGCCGATTGCCTATGACCCTATACCTACCATCTACAAGAGTGTTTCACGAAAAATATCGTAATTTTTAGTCCGGGCGTAAATCAGGTCGTATGCCATGCTAATATCATAGAAGGAAATAACGTAAACGTCAATTTAGACCAGGACTACCTGTACGACCATTTCTTGAAAGCAATAGCAAGGTAAAGTTGTTATGTCAATATTGCTGGTGCATTCCACCCATTTGAGTTGTTTAATTTCATTGCTTGTCTTCCAAGGTATTTTGCCAATTTCTGACTCGATTGACACCCTCTATTTGTTTATATGAATAATTGGGCCTTTACCAAGCTGATTTATATGATAAATGATAGTGGAAATAGAAACTGTGGTATGCCGCCTTTACTGTAGCAGGAAATGACGTCAGCTACCTCGATTTACGTACGCCCGGACTACCGCTACGACACTTTCACGAAAAACAGGCCCGTGTATTCGTAAGTTTCATGAATAACATTTCATGAATATCACAGCGCTCTCGCATATAGACCTACCCGCTATTGATTTTGCTGATCACTACGAGAACGCGTTGATCTCTAGTGGATACTAGAGCTTCAAGAAAGGATATTCACTTGACAGAAGAGAAGTCTAGATCTATTATATATCCGTGTAAATCTTGTCTTTGATTTGAAATTAATTTTATTAGTTGTTGTAATATACTTACATATTGTTTTTAATTAATTTGATTAGTTTTTGTAATATTCTTCAATAAAATAATGTTCAACTAATAATAAGTGAATTACACGTATGGTGTAACCACCATCATAGAAATATAAATTAGAAAATTGCAACTGGATGATATAATTTATTGAAAGGGATTGCCGCATCTAAATGTCAAGAACACAATTTATTTCTGTGAAATTAATAATGCGATATTGGTAATTTAAAAAAGTAATCTTGTTTAACCATTTCCCTGCTGGAGGCAACCGGAGATGCCCTAAAGAGCTGTGTCTGTACCTAATCCAGCAGGGAAAGGGTTAATGCTCTTGTTGCGATCAACATAGAACACACACTGTCTGGCGAAATACAATTATAAAATAATATAAATAATTCTATTCAATATGTCATTACACTTAATCCAAATCAAGATCTAGGCTTAAATATTTACCTTGATTAATCATAGGTAGATGTGTCCACAAAAATCTTTCAAATCCGTTTCCGATTGTAGGAGTGTTTGGAATACTGTAATAAGTCAGCATTTTCTTGTCATGTCAAGAAGAAATACTAATCTTTTCTGATCTAGGTATAAGAACCTTAATATTTTATTGGATGTTCTATGAAGATCTGAAGTGTTAACAGAGTATTGGGACGTCCATCATGCCGCCAAATCCGTTTCCCTTTTTATATTATTTCAATCACCATTGATGTCCCTGTTTGATTAAATCGAGCTTGTATTAGCACCGTCTTACTGTTAGATTGACGTGGATTATGTTTCAAGTATATTCGGAAGTGTCATTTGATCCACTTATTAAATTTATCACAAATTGCCATAAAATTAGAATTTCAAAGACTTCGTATCTTCTAATTATTCCAATGCATTAAATATAATACCAGGTATTTCCTAGAATGCGACATTTATATTTGAAGTAGGCCTACTAACATATGTACAGTTGATATACAAATGTAAAATATATATAGATATAATTACAACAAAACCTTCCAAAAATATAATATAATACTAAACTGCTACAATACCTACAATTTTAATTCAATATTGATGAGAAAAGTTTAAACCATATTTAAGTGAAGATAGCTAAAAGAAGAAAGAACACATTAAAACTTATATAATATACGGTGGTTAAAGGGCATTTAACCTTTGAAACTTAATTATTAATAAATATATTTAAATATAGTATTACAATGCATGATATATACATAGGCCTATATGCGCACTTTAAACTTTGTTTTAATAATAACAGCGATACGGTACAAATAACGTTTTTACTGGAATCAGTATGTCCATAATTTAAGTGATGAAGCTTTTGAAACATACCCTTTATGGCCAATATAAATCATTATAAATCATTATATTTATAAATGATAAATCATTATACCTTTGAAGACATGGCCATGCAATTTGAAATATAGCCTTGGGTGAACTACCTATATGAAAGGAATAGAAACAAAATGTACCAATGTCGATAACAAAAATATTAATATATATTTTTTAATGAAACCCAGGGAAATTAGGGCCTGCTATATGTTGTATAATTGAATAGACGTTGTCTGGTTTCTTTGATATCTTGGTCTTCATTGTGGGGTGAAATAATAGAGTATGTTATTAAAGGATTATTCTATTTGTTTCTTAAAATACGTATTGATACTAGCTTCTGAACTATGGTATAATTTCGTTCCGTGTATTACTCATTTTCGTTCCAATGGCAGTGTGTAGCAGAAAAAAAATCCACCACTCCTCCAACTTTTAAGATGATCTTTCAGTTATATTCAAGAATATAAAATTGCATTTGACTGGCGGTTTGACAGGGATGCAATAATGGTGTCGCTGGTTGTGACTTGATAGTGACTCTTCAGTCACACGAGTGACGCCCTGGTGTCACGAGTGTGTCACGCTATGCACATCAGTGGCTCTTCTTCTGGTCATCGATATCATAGCAACGAGGTCGTTGATGGTTTTAGAAGGAATATATCACGTGATATTGACCACCAACGAGCTCTTACGTGAGACAACATGATTAATTTAATTTAAATTTAAATTTAAATTTCAGTTATTTTACGAGTCTTTCAAGACAAATAATATCAAGTTTAATAGAAACGTGGGAAGACGTTAAACAACCTTTTCAGTGTCAATATCTGTCAGTATTCAATGCCTAAATGAGATTCTCAATGTTATCGCATTGAAATACATTTTCTTTTACAAAAATACTTTAAACACGAGAGAAAGAGAGAGAGAGAGAGAGAGAGAGAGAGATGAGGATGAAAGACATACGGTATAGAGAGAAAGAGGAAGGGATGAATAGGGATGGAGGAGAGGGAGGATTTATTGATTTAATGCTTTAATGATTTAATGCGGTTATATTTTCCCCCATACGCGATGACAACAATGATAGATAACAATATACTTAAACAAGTAAGACAATGTAACAAGCACGAAAATCCATGCCAAAGATTTAGTAGGAAAGATAGAGATGGAGAATGAGCGAGATAGAAGAGAGAGCTAGAGGAGAGAGATAGAGGAGAGAAAAAACAGGGAGAACAAGAAAGGAAGATCTATTGTCTTACTAACTACAATAAACTAATGGGAGCGACATAACGTCATCATACTGCACCGTTCTGGAGCCATGCTCCTAAAGCAAACATAAATGTCTATGTAGCCTTCGTGAAAGAACATTTGATGATCCCGAAAGGCAATGTTACCTCTAAATGGGTACCCGGTATGATGAGATTGAATCGAGAGTGAGAGAGAGAGAGAGAGAGAGAGAGAGAGAGAGAGAGAGAGAAAGAGAGAGATAGTTGGATGTGTATTGTATGTGTGCTATATACAGCTCGATGGATAGAGTGAGAGAGATAGAGATAATAAAGAAAGAGGGGAGGGGAGGGAGAGGCGAGGAGAGATGGACAGAGAGGAGGAGAGAGATATAGAAAGAAAGAGGAGAGAGATAGGAAGAGAAAGAGCGAGAGAGAGCGAGAGAGAGAGAGAGAGAGAGAGAGAGAAGGGTGGGGTGGGGTGAGTGGGTGAGTGAGTGAGTGGGTGAGTCAATATCTACAATAGCTTCGAGAACATGTCCTCCGCACATTTTACGCAAGCTAGGTACTGTTGCCAAGTTAATGATAATATATGTTTCCAATCCACTGGTCGGACTATAGATAGAGTATAGACGTAGCACATGTATACCATGTACCACGACTCGACAATAGAGATGTATATCTGTTACAATATCTCTTACACCAACGCTGTCGGTTTATTACGTTCACTTCAACTGCAGGGGGCGATCTCAACAATTTTATGTACCGCAGATAACAGAGATATACGTTTAATACATAACCAAAGCGATCTATTCTGCGAAAACGTATTGAAGATTAGGAGATGGCGACCACACACACACAAACACACACACGCACGAACGCACACACACACGCACGAACGCACACACTTTCTTTACAACCAGTCATCCTTCGTTTCGGGAAATATATCAGATTTAAATCCACGGAATTTGGGTTAAAAATAATTACACTTTTAATAGTATACGTGTACGTTACACAAAATCATTATATTCAAAGTGATATACACTTGATTTGTTCAAACAAGCGTTATTCAACCAGATACATAGACTGTTCTTCATAGCACACGTCCTTGAATTATGGCTTCGAGGCTTTTAATATAAATTCAATAACGTATCTAGCAGTATTATACGACGTTATTGTATTTCGGGTCTACTGAATAATCGCTGTTAAACTGGTCGTCGTACTATAACTAAATAAAAGTACATAATTATTCTGGAACCAGTTTCGTCTAATTTACCGGAAGCAGTGCTTGGCATAATAACAATAACAATAATAATAATAATAATACATTATTATTATTATTATTAATAATAATATTACAATTACTATTATTAATAATAATAATACAGTTATTAATAATTACTTATTATTATTAGAAAGACGGTAGTTATCAAGTGAAATTATATGCTCATTGAACATACGAAAACACATTAAACCGAAATTTTCCTATACCGTAATGCCTGAGATAATCATCAAAGCGTTAGTTGGTAGCTTCATATGACGATAGACAATTACCACCACATCCATTGAATGTTAATAATATGGAGAACATTTCATGTTAATGATAAACCAATAACTCCTAATTACAGATTGATACTGACTTACTGTACGGTATTCTCTGAAATGCTACACGATATAAGATTAATTTCTCTGTTCACGCACTGTAACACTCTTAAAATTCCTTTTTCTTACTTGGTTTTTAAAAGTAAGGATCTTACAATCTACCAGCTGAATATATGTAATTAATAAACATTAATCTTCTGTCGAAGAAGTTTTAAAGTATTCTTTTTTATCAGTACTATATGAACAGATTTTTAACACACAAAAAAATAATCGAATATTGTTGACATTTTTCTCCATTTTCAACATTAAGCAGGCACTTTCCACATTTATCTATATTTATTTTTATTTATATATAATTGGACGTGACTTTTTAAGTTGCACCCTAATATGATACTCTTCATGCTTGGAATAAACCCGAGATGATATTGATAGTAAACTATTGTGCTGCTCTATTCGCACTCTTAGAAGTAGTATACATCAGTACACGTTTACCAAGTTCAGAAAAAAAAGTATCCTTGATTGAATTATGCAGTGATTAACAGCTGTACTAGATCTTCGTTATCTTGTCATGGCTTCGCGACTAAAAGGTTCTCGGATTTTCGCTAATGTTAATTTCTATCGGCGGACATTAACCTAGTATAGGAACGTTTCCACGTTGCGGAAATTACATTCTTAGCCATAAATTTGCCATTTGAAATCTTTGTTAAATTTGTATAGAGCTACCTATACTGTTCAAACTTGTCTAGTGAACTCATTTCGTGAACCTTTATGTTTAGACAGAAAGATTTGTCATTCCGTCTTGATGCACTTGAGAATAAATTCAAGTGTGTTGCTGAAATGAGGCCATATTTATTTGATTCCCTGGTTTACGGAATTGTCTATGATAATTTTGGCTAAGGCGGGCGAAAATATAACTAAATATAATTTGATATTTTGGCCAGTTGGTCTGGTCCAATATAAAAATAATCATAATTGGATGGTCGCTTGACAGGAATATATATATAATTGTCAATAATTGTTATAAATACTAGTACACATGAATTGTTCAGATTTTTCAAGTACTGATTGTCAATAGTAGTAATTATTATAATTAGACATTTGTTACACATATTTAACAGTAAGCAATCGAATAGGCTTCGACTTTGTGTCAATTTTCTAAAGGCTAGTACACTATCGGCGAAATAATGTTGAAAACATCGGGTCGGCGGATCCGGAAACCAGGGAATCAAATAACTATGGCCTTACATAAAAATAAAAAACCATACCACAGGGATGGCGTAGCACTGCTGGAACCATCCCATCCGGGTCTCAGGGCGTCCATTATTAAACCAGAGAACCCCGCTGGAACTATCGTAGAGACACAGACCCGGTGTACGCTATGTCTACATGAATGTGAGTAAGTACTGGGCCTGGTTGTTAAATGATGAATTGGAACGAACCGAATAAAAATCGCAGTAAAGACTTTAAAATATTGCACATGCTTCCATATACCAGTGCTTATTGATTTTGTCATGTCAGTAATGAATAAGTGTTTTGTGCTATTGTTAACTAATATGTATTTTAAATAATTCTTACAGACTATTGCAAGTCATACACAGTCATCATTTGGTAACTAAAAAGAATCACAAAGTGATTGTCACGTTATCTACAGTTTCCATGGTTTGGTACGCAAAAAGTATCCAATGTCTATTGGATACCCAGCTATTAATCACACTACGAATGGTATTTGTAAATAGTGGATTGGCTTAGGGGAATGATCGTGACACGCTGGCCCAAAGCACCAAATTTGGCACAGTTGTACCTTAGGATAATACAAAACATTTTATAGGGGGCTGTTCGATTTTAAGGGCCTAGGTCAAATATATATGATTTTAAAATTTACCATAATTCACCAATCAATATAAAGTTTAAATACTCAAAACAACTATACTATTAACATATCATAATGAAATTTGCATACATCCAAAATGGTCGCAATATTTCTAACAAGATGGCCGCCATACATTTAACAATACTCGACACGTGCTGGTAGTTTGCTAATAAATTTGAAATTAATGTTTACACAAATCAATTAAATGTATTCACATTATCATGAATATATACCATTTCTAATGCTATTTGCTATACATAATTCACAATCAATTTCAAATATGATCGAATTACAGTACAATATACTGTGGCTGATCGATTAATATCATTATCGACAGTTGAAGTTTGGGATTCTAATGTTATACATTAACTGTCATAGGGATACTTGGTGTATGATAGTTACTGTACAATCTGTATTATAATACTAATGACAATACTACTACTACTACTAATAATAATGATCATCATAATAGCATACAGTTATATTGCGATTGCATTTTCATAGTGCTACATATAATTAAGCATAATAGGTTTGAAGAGTTGAGATTTGAGGACTGTTTTAAAGGAGTTCAAATAATTGAGATAACTGAGCAAAGGATTGGTAGCAAAAGTATTTGAGGAACAGAGCACCTAAAGATTTTCTGTTGAGGCATCTGCTAGGGGGATATTCTGTGACAAATTCAATTAGATATAATTGAGTGGCATCACTCAGTATAAGCATTTAAGGTGTCATCCATTGCTTGATATCTTGACTACAAGTTGCAATTTGTGCAAGAGACTCGGAGATCTCTGATGGACTGAACTGATCAACAAGTTGAGTGTCGTTGGCATACGAGTAGTCACTAGTGGGCAATATGCATGTCTCCATATGACATTCCTCGGAATGTTCACGACAGAATGACATAGTTCTGTGCATGATTCTTGCACACTGCTTGGAATGAGTTGGCATTAACTTGAAGCTTCATCAGATCAACTCTGCATCCACTAAATCAGTTTTGAAAACATTGGATATTTATCGAACAGGGACCAATGGTTTCACGAATATCTCCATGTCAGAGTTTGTTGCATCTCCAGCATTTGAATAGATTGAAGTATTAGGTCAACTGTGGAAAATTTGGTGCTTTGGGCAAACGTGTCACGATATCACCTATTTTTGGACTTAAGCCACTCCACTAAAATGCCTTTTACGTGAGTTGCCATGTTTTACACAGCTTGAGAGATAAAGTGTAGGTTTTGTATTTAGGTTGATGAATGGATGTTTCAAATTACTAAAAGATTACATAGCCTGGCATTTGTCCATTTTACTTATCTTGATGAACAGATTCTGCTCTTAAGTGTGGGTCAATCCTGCGTGATATATATTCTGTGCCCAGCACCGAGGACTATCACTCGTCAAGTGACATCCGGTTGTGACCAAGGACTATCCCTCAGGTCACATGACAACTGGGTGTGGCCAAGGACTATCCTTCAAGCCACGTGACAACCGGCCGTTCACCACGCACTATCCGTCAGTATTCTGCCTGGCTTAATAGATTGCGTAGGTAACAGTCGGACATTGCATTGACATATTGATTCCCCTCGTTAGTTTAACCGCAGAGACACTGTATCAATGACACTTTGGACATGTCACAGGATCAATCTAATCTATCAGGTTCCCATTAACTGGATACTTCCAGCTCTCACAGAGTAGGTAGAAAGAGCTGTACGCACTTGGAAGGACCGGATATGCACATTTTAAAAGACCGGATGTGCACACTCCGAAAGACCGAATGTGCACACTTGGAACGGCCGCATATGCACACTTTGAAGATCAGGATGTGCATGCAGAAACTCCATCATAGAAGCCATAAACTTCGCAGTCCGTGAATGGGTTTATAGATGATGATGATAATAATAATAATAATAATAAGTACGAAAATGTAACACTGTAAGTACGATATACATGTAACACTGTAAGTACGATATACATGTAACACTATAAGTACGATATACATGTAACACTGTAAGTATGATATACACGTAACACTGTAAGTACGATATACATGTAACACTGTAAGTACGATATACACGTAACACTGTAAGTACGATATACACGCAACACTGTAAGTACGATATACATGTAACACTGTAAGTACGAGATACATGTAACACTGTAAGTACGATATACATGCAACACTGTAAGTACGATATACATGTAATATTGCGAATTTCGTCCTCTTACGACTTACTGTTCAAGTAAATATGACCCATAAAACGGGCCATTACATAAAGTGAAAATCCCAGTTTGTATATTGGAAGACTGATTTTGAGTTAAAATTGGCTTATGCTATAAAACATGCATTGGCTAAACTATATAGAATGGTTAATTTAGGTATACCAGAAAATATTTGTAAATAAAAAATATTGCATAATGATAAACATAAAACATGACATTTTGAAACCTAGGGTTTACCTCACATGCTTCTCGCCCATCGTTTATTGCTTTGTGCAGATAACACACAAGGTTAACAACATGACATTGCGGAAAGTAAATATAAAAGATAGGCCTAAACATTAGGCATCTATCACATCTGCCGCTTTTCTAACTCATAACTTTGTCATATGAGACAAAACAAGCAAGGGAAACCTGCTATATTGATGTATAATGACTCATATTTCTGCCACTTCAGCAAAAACACTCACTGGAAACCTTTTATAGAGAAGTATTTATCATCCTCCGTGTCAGTGAGTTCCTAAAGAAATATTGCTTGGTTGAGAGCAAGCGACACTTCCACATAAATATCACTTCGGCTTGAATCTCTGACAAGCTGATGGAGTTGACAAACAGTTATTATAACACCTGACAGGTTCTTGTTAGGTACTAACATTTCCCAGGAAAACAGTATTTTAAAGTCAAACATTAAAATATTGTGCGTGATAAATGTATTCTCATTTCTGATATATTTTAATATTAAAAACCACTTTTTATTTTACGAGTCTTTCAAGAGAAATAATATCAAGTTTAATAGAAACGTGGGAAGACGTTAAACAACCTTTTCAGTGTCAATATATTAGATTTCTTTCTGTCAGTATTCAATGCCTATCGCATTGAAATACATTTTCTTTTACAAAAATACTTTAAACAGAGAGAGAGAGAGAGATAGAGAGAGAGAGAGAGAGAGAGAGAGAGAGAGAGAGAGGGAGAGAGCGAGAGAGAGAGAGAGAGAGAGACCTGTCCCACCTCAATGTCAGCATGTATATACTAGTACATAGTCTTTAGGCGTTTTTGAGGTTTATTTCGTAGTTTCAAATAGACATGTCTAAGTTTCTTGATTGTTATTAACTTATCAATTATTCAGATCCTTGTTCCCTTGCATGCGACGTCTTTGAGAAGTTATTACATTACGCTATAGCCTACGATTAGATAAATTATTTATATCCCATCGGAAATCATTTTCATTTGACAGCTCTTTAGGCAAGCTTAGAATTATTGACGAGGATCATGTACTTGATATTAGATTTTAAAAAGAAACGCAGATAGTAATATCATAAATACCCCAAATAGATCAGAATGTAATGAGATTTCCAACATGCTATTTGTTTATTCACTGACCCGACTGTAGGTGAAACTATATTGGACAATATTCAACCTGTTTGAATGCCATATGTTAAACTATCTCTAGTAAATGAATAATTTGCGGTTTCTGACGTATGTGTGCCTTGATATTCGTTCGTACCAGCTTGATCTTTCTTGCGAGTTCCCTGAAGTTCAGCCATTTGCAAATTGACGCCCGGAAAAAAAACTTTGATATGAAGTGAGATTATATACCAGTCACTGGGTGAGATAATTATAACCTTGCACACAGCACATGGATAGTTTCTCTCATGTATATTTGAACACATATTTAACACAAATTGGCACATATAATTGCCATACGGATTATGGCATCATACACTTCGTGATAAATATAATTGCCATACGGATTATGGCATCATACGTTTCGTGATAAATTAAGCCTTATTTTAAAGATTTTCCACTAAATTGAGTCTTGCATTTCGACTATTTAACTTAGCACTATTAAAGATAGAGTTTATTATTGTCATAATTTTATATAAGACCATCCTCTGAAACAAATATTCATTGCTTCCAAACATCGGGCCACATGTCTGAAGTTGCACAGTAGTAACAATAGTAACTGTGTCCCTGTGTGTTCCCAAAATATACTTTTTATATACAATAATAATTAATAATTAATAATCAAGTGTTTGCCGTGTCAATTTCCTTTACAAAATATCTAACCGTTGTATCAGCTGATAACGGGTTGGTTTCGTTCGCGCATGTTTTTAATGTAACGAACAGCGCAAATGAATAATACAAATGTCAGTTCTACAACTATTCTAGTATTAACGATACTGATTGTTTATTTATTAAAATATGAATTATATCTACTACATGTATTTAAAGGTGAATAATTATTTGGCTAGACTTCAATGCCAAAATGGCACTTTCTTTCTGCAGGCATCAGGAAATCACATGTCATTATGCCTACATTTAACAAAGTCTGGAAACGGCCGTCGATACAAGAAAATCGTATCTCTTTATCTGTATTTCAACATTTCTGGATCCATGCCTCGATTCAGACCCTTAGTTGTCTTTCTGCAGATGCCAGTAAATCGCTTTGCATTACACCTACATTTCAAAGTTTCCTGTGCTAAAAGCTGTCAATATATTTGTCGATGCCTGGAAATCGCATTTTCTAATACCAACACTTCGAAATTTCGGTAATTTCTTATTACCCCAAGACCACACTATAGTGTATACCGTTTTGCTTTGTTTTATTTTTGCTATAGATATCAGGAAATATTGTACTTTATTATGCCTACATTTTAACATTATTAGGAGTATGCCACCGAAATCCCACTGGATAAAGGGTGCGAAAAGTATTCATTTCTTTTCAGTAGACACCAATAAATCGTATTTCATTATGCTTATATTTCAAAATTTCAGGTGCTGAAACTTGGGTGCTAATATCCGTCAATATCTTTGCCAATGCCAGGAAATCGTATTTTATAATACCCACATGAAAAAATTGGGGGAAGCATAACTTCCAGACATCTTCGCACCTCAGCGGTACTTTATTTCGTTCTGGACTCACTTCCGAAAAATTGCAATTATCACCTCTGTATAGCATCAGACAGAATGTTTCTGGGTTAAAATCATCACAAAGAACACTGGTACATGAAGTGGGTCCTGAACGGAATTAAGTAACCCTTGAATGCGAGTATGAACCTCCAGACCACACTAGATATCTATACATATACCACTTTGTTATGCCTACATTTCCAAATTTTCGGGAGCATGCCACACCACTTTAGATAATAGGTGCTAAAATGTTAAGTTCTGTTCTGTAGATATAAGGAAATCATATTTCATTATACTTATATTAAATTTCCGAGAGCGTGTCTCGGTCAGAACCAGCAGATAACTAATAATAGCACAGGCCGTCTACATGCGTTATTCATACCTATTTGAAATATGCATCCTGGTACAGTAAAGGTTTGCTTACATTTTTCATGGTCAAACGTATTTTTACATGAAAGTGTGTACATTTGATATGTCTACACAATTATATTGAATAACAAGCTACATTTTCCGCATTTCCCACTCGTTTTCAATATTTTCCTATATTATTCTTTTTAAATTTGTATAGTTATGTGGCTTTATTGGTACCAATGGTCGTGAAAGGTTACTTTGACCGTGTTCAATGATTAGAGTTAGTCTATTAGTCTATTAGACTATAGAACATTGAAATATTACAGTACATTACCAAGTGATTATGTATACAAAGTGCATGTACTTTGCATTTTGAACTCCAATTCAGGTCCAAAAAGACAACTTTATCTGTGATGGTATACCTTTAATATTAACATGTAACAAGAAGGATATGCAAATGGGAATAGATCGGCCACTGACATTCATAATAGAATAGGAAAGGATACGTTCTCTGAGTATAACAAATATTGCTGTATAATGACGTGATCAACTTCGTTTCTCAGATGTTTTGCAACGATAGATGTATACACTGACTAAAAGTACTCTTCCCCTCTAAATTTCCTCATCAAAATACATTAAGGGCCAGCAGATATTTTGTGAGAAAACTTTCTATCAAAATTTGGAATGCTTGAAGAATCAGGTGCCATTCTTCTTCCACTGCGTTTACACGTTCTTGAAGAATATTTGAGTCTGCAGATGTACTACTACTACTACTACTACTACTACTACTACTACTACTATTACAACTACTACTACTACTACTACTACTACTATTACTACTACTATTACTACTACAACAACTATTACTACTACCGATAATAATACTAATAATAACAACAACAATACTAATAATTATTAGTATTAAGAAGTCTTTTGTGTATCGTAGGTATCTTTCTCATCACCATATAATGTCAAATGTAATAAATTGTGAATTTATATTAAATACCATCGAGTGAGCGGTTTTCGTGATATTAAGGTTCGAAGCGAGCTGCGCGCGATCTATTGATGATTGTATCGAAATGCTAATGCTAAACGTAAAGAACACTCACTTCCTCGTTATTTTCATCACAAAACTTCTATTTCCACGATTAAATTTAACAAGACAGCGTCCCAAGCGGTCATCACCGGCAGCCATGCTAATGACGTAAAATGAAAACGGAAAATGTATATTTACGGACAAGTTAGAACAAAATTCCACCAAGAAAACCCACAAAATAGCTAAAATAATGTCAATTTCCATTAACATAAATACGAGATGCAATCTGGAAAATGACGAAAATGACGAAATTAATACTAAAATATCTTGAAAATTAAATTATATCTATTAAAAATACTACAATTGTCACTTTAATGAGACATTTTATGATGAATGTGAAATTTCGTTTGTAAAATTGACAAAATCAATATAAGAAATGGCCAAAACGGGATCCCATATATTTTGAAATCGACAAGAGACATTCCATTGAGGTCACGTGCTTTATGATGCTAAACATGCCTACGAACAGACGTTGTGATTGTCATATATTTTTTAGAGCTTACTTATTTACGATTATTTTTATATCACGTTAAAAAAGTATATTAAGCTCACAGCTACATTTTCTAATGTTCCACTTTGTTCGATTGCATACTTACGTTTGCTGATGACATTTTTACAAGTTCTGCGGTATATAGCGGGGGAAATGTCAGACGTCAAATATATCCAACAGGTGGCGCGATTATTTGAGTATTGGAAGCGGAAGTAGCGTTTTAGTAAGTAGCACGAAAGCTGGTCTACCCCGAATTGGTGACACGAATATGCGTTCTTATTACCATTGTGTACCTTCCTGCTACCTTTCAGTAAAATATCATAATCTGTATATGTGTTATTTTGTTTTATATAATTGATGGTTATTTATGAATGCAAATGCCATGCTTATCGATTAATAGTAGTCATGTGTCGAACATTTCTCACAAGTTTAGGTGAGATTGAGTTCAGTCTGTCATCCAATTTAATAGAAAATAGTCTTTCAAGAAATCGTGGGTTGGGTTAGATTTCAATCAACTATATAAATGTATGAAGTTAAGTTGATGCAAATGCGGTATTTGCGTACCTTCCAATATTGATTCACAACTATTCGGTCAGATTAGATTTGATTAGATTAGAAAGTGATAAACTGTCAAGTTTTTTACGATTTACATTGGAGAAGACCCACCCTTGCATCCCAGTGGTACTTTATTCCGTTCCTATATCTCACTTATTGTAGTGAGATATAGGAAGTGAATTAAGTACCACTGGGGTGCAAGGGTAGAGACCCCGCTTGCCTCTCTTTACATGCACACCGCCTAAATAGTTGGATTCACTTGTACGAAATAACCTTTACGTTTTTACACAAACCTGTTTGATTTGACGCCAAGCGATTGAACAAGGTTCACTGTGATTCATATACATTTCATAAACAATTAATCAAGACTAGCCTCCTGAATATTAATTAACGAATACATGCAGTTATCTCGATATACGGGTGTTGATTATTTTAAAGTAGCATGTTCATCTTAGCAGTATATTGTGTTGTATATTGCAATATATTGTGTTGTATAATATTACTAACTAGGGGAAAATATTAAAAACATCTTTAAAATATGTATGACGCTGTGTCGCCAATGACAAAAATTCTATGTCTTTAATATAATGTCATAGAGAAAATGTTTCTCTAAGCTATGATTGTCATGTTGAATGATGATGTATGAATTGATGGTGCGGCTGCCGTAGTAGATGTCGTCGTAATGATGAAGACTGGTTGTTGATCCGCCTGATGAAGGCTGGTTCATGACTGATGTAAACGTGATGGCAATTGATGATATTTATTCTGTAAATAAACACGCGGCCGGGTTTAATCATATCTTGTGCCGACCTGCGTTTCTAACACGTGACATACGACTGATCCACATCATGTAATTCTGATTCCGCATTTCCATATCTATTCTGAATTTATTCTATTCTGCATTGCATTCTATTCTATTCCTGCATCCGTGTGCGTTTCGAGAAGGTTACAGAATATGACATGTTAATAAATGCACACTGAGAGTTTATTAAGGAGAATACACATGCAGATTGTAAAGAAAATACATTGATCGTTGGCACTGTATGTCTGGAAGATAAAATAGCTTACCCAAGTCATAAGATGTTCAAATAAAATGCTATTGTATAAAGATTAATCTTCCAGTCGGGGTTTTGACATAAATTGTCTGATGGGAGTTATGGTATGCTATGCTATTGTAACTATATTGAACAATGGACAGACCTTAATGAGCTCCAATTGAGATTACCGTGACATGTGAACCTAACTCCAAGTACGAGAATAACGGTATGAAGTCTTCGTTTGAAATATGAAATAACTGTAAGAAAATATGATAAATGTTTGCTTTATAACAATAACAACGGTTCTTTGTTATAATAGAGACCGACCTGCTTTTACGTAAGTAATACATACTTAACGCAGAGTTCTTGATATATATACTAAACGACAAAAGAAACGCGAAATAATTCTACCTAATTCTACATATCTACCTAAGTAAAATATATATTGTTTGATATAAATTGATAAATATGTATCCTTGTTTTACGTTTCTGTTTGATTAAATTCACAATTACGCAACATTTTAATGTACTTTTGTCTAATTGAAATAGCTTTACAAAACAACATTTGTAAGTTTTTGGTGCATTCAGAAAGCATCGTGCTTTTGCAATTTCTTATCATCGTGAATGTTTATAGATAGCGAGCGGAATTATGAATTACGAGCAAGAATCAATGGACATTGTCTCCACCGGTTGAGAATCGGATTCCAATTGTGTGACAGGCCTACTTTTAGAAATACTTCGGCGGGAAGATTCATTCCCTGCTTACGATTCATTGGGTATAATTACCATCTAATCAAACATTATACCTCACGTCAAGCCAATGGTGGGACACTATTAAGTAACAATCGATGTTTGCATTCTATTGACGGAGAACATTGAATACATATTTTACAAATTAAATACTTTACTAACTCTTTCTAAATGTAGCATGAATAAATTGGCTGATAGAATGTGTTTGAATTGGGGTTTATTTCCGCGTTCAAGATTCTTTCACATATATCACGGCTTGTCAGTTTAGGGCAGGAGGAAACTTGCAACATCTGTAGCAAATGTTGCAGTAAACCTGCGAGAATCGGCTGGTACTGACAAGACCAAGGATGATAACTGCATTGCCACTCTACAGAC
>JAUTBT010013075.1:0-7500 GCA_032361225.1 Lepetodrilus schrolli
AAAGTTGTCAATATAAATATATTACCTTCATATTCATTCTGCCATTTCATGCGATAACTTGTGGAACTACGAACATTACCATTAACAAACATGGACATAGAACTTTATGAGTTAACCTTATCCTTACTTCCTTCCTATATATATATATATATATATATATATATATATATATATAGAGAGAGAGAGAGAGAGAGAAAGGGAGAGGGAGAGAGACGGTCAAACAGACACACAGACATACAGTCAGACAAACAGACAGAGAGTCATACAAACAGGTAGACATACAGTCAGACAGAGACGCACTGAGATCAATATAGAGAGGATTATAGTGGGATATAATTTCTTGTATACATTCCCTTCACAGTGTTCACACAGAATTGTAGCACTACGGCACCGAGTCTACAATACGTTTAGTAATAACTAAGCACACCAACCTGACCGTACTACCAGCAAGTATAGTAGCACAGTTTTCTGGTATGGACAGAGTAGTCGCGGATGTCACGACGGCGGTACACACGGTGAATCCGTTGGCCACGATAGCCACGAGCCCTGGGACATCTCCACAAGCATTAATAGCATTACCATTCAGAATCCTTGTGGTTTCCTTTGTGGTGGCTTCTGCTGGGCAAACTGGAATCGTAATAATGCATTGCAAATAAGGTGTACGGCGAGGAGATGCTATTTCATCCAATGTATTTAGATACAAGTGACACATAAAGGTCAGCGCTAGGCTGATGGAGCTGGGTGGTTGTGTGTCTTTCTTTTAGAATATTTCTCTATTTAATTTGCTTTTGATATCGAGTATTTATGCTGCTACAACTAGCATAAAAACTGAACGGAATAACAAATACACAACTGTTATACAGAGTTTCTAATACACGCAGAGTACTCACGTGCATGTCAAGGGTGAAAGCAAATTCTAGTACAGTATAATACTAATAAACTGCCTAATACAACCACCAGAATACTGTACAGTAGTGTTAATAATTATTATCGTTACAGTGCATCAGGCAGTTGTTGTTCACGTGCTTTCACCATTGACCTTCATATAATATGCGAGACACAAGTTTCTCATTAAAGAACTGTGCATTGGCTAATCGATCAAATAGACATCTTACTTACATCGAGTGGCGAGTGTTGTTGTAGGTATAGTTGTTGTAGTAGTAGTAGGCGTTGTAGTAGTTGTAGTAGTGGTAGTAGTAGTAGTAGTAGTAGGAGTTGTAGCAGTTGTAGCAGTAGTAGTAGTGGGGGTAGTAGTAGTAGGAGTTGTAGCAGTAGTAGTAGTGGTTGCAGGACACACGTGGTCACATTTGCAGGCCACAAAGCAGGAGGAAGGTCTTCGCGGTGGGCGATAGTAAAAAAAGCCGGGGTAGTTGTAACGCGAGAACATTCTTTGGAAATACGAATTTCCTCCAAGCCCTGAAACATCAAGGAATGCCTGATGTCTGAAATATCAGTAAAGGCATAAAACATCAAGAAATACCTGAAGCATACAGACCTACTTTAAAAATAATTTATTGTAAATGCCTGAAGGATAAAGAAATACTTGAAACGTCAAGAAATGACTGAATCATAAATAAATAGCACTTGAAACACCAAGAAATGTGTTGTCTAAAGCAATACTTGAAACATTAATAAATTCCAGAAATATCAAGAAATACCTAACGACTGAAACACAAATAAATCACTAACAAATTAAGAATTTCCCGAAACATCCAGACATACTTGAAACATCAAGAACTATTTAAGCTAACCAGAGATGGTTGACCGTCTATCGCATTGGAAGGAACTGGAGATATGGATGGGTAAAATTAATTAGAGAGGTCATACTGGCAATAGACATGGTCTATTTTTTCTATCTTTTTTTTTTCAATTGGTGTTTAGAGCCGTTTTGAAAATTCTTTCACTTACATTACAGCTTGTCAGTGTTATGGCAGGAGGAAACTCGCAACATCTATAGCGCTGAATGTTGCAGTAAACAAGCTCGCACCGGCTAGTACCGACAGACCAAGGATGACAGCGCATCCTATCAATATCGCGTCAGAAAGGTAACTTTCGCGAACCTTGATGCTGGGCTCCCGGGACGGGATTTTAACCCGAGACCTTTGGTTCCGAAGTCCAACGTTCTATCATTGCGCTACCACCATCCCCGACACGGCATGAGATGACATAAGATGACATAGCAATCACAAAAGACTAGCTAAAGACTGTATATCCTGCTGACAATACTGGTCGTTTGTATATACATGTATTTATCCCTCCTTCTCATGTGGTTTTACGATAAATTAACTAAATCTGACAGTTGAGGAAAATGACTTGCATTTTAAAGTATTACGGCGAAATCGCACCCCGCCTCCCAACACCCCTCCTCCCAAATGCTTTAATATTTAATGCTACTGTTATTAATTTTTCCGTTTTTGGTGGAATTCGAGTAACCCTTGTCAGGCGTAGGGTTTCCACGGGACGGACAAAGTTGACCATGACCCGATGACAGTTACCGATGACCGTTACTCATTAACCGTTACCCGTTGACCGTTACTCATTGACCGTTACCCGTTGACCGTTTACGCAGTATATACTCACACCTATTTCTCCATTTGCATCCCTGTACATTGTTACTACAGCACTGGCCAGTCCGATCGGTGAAGTAATATTGGTACCAGTTGACGTAGTGTCGAGTCTGCGATTCAGCCTTCTCAAAAATTGCCTGCTTTTCGCCGTCAGACAGACCCTGTCCCTGGCATAGCACAAGTCCAACCAAGGACAGAAGCGACACGAGAATTAGAACTTTCATGATGGAAGGCTACAGTGGACTGGAATGACGTTATAGAAGATGGTGTGAGGGTCTTTATATATGTGTATATTTGGGCGGGATGGGCTTTGGTACAATGTCAGTCGTAAGCAAACATAGCTTGTTGGACTATCACGAAGAGACAGGTGAAGGAAATATACATGTATGCATAGCTTTCATATTTAAATAATATGATGTCAGTCAATAATACACTGTTACAGAGAGACCAAGGCTGTTTTGTGGTTAGAGACAGTAATCATTATACTTCAATACTGCTCTTGGCTTTGCTGGTAAATAGATGGCAATTAAAGAAAGTACGCTATTGGACATCTGTATGTAACCATAGACGCAATTATTATTCAGTATGTTCCAAAGAAGGCTTTATGGGACGTAGACAGCTTTGACGCTTTTCTGTTCGTTGGGGTTGAGATCGTGTGCACAACGTAAGCCGATATCAGAACACTCTAACCTCCTTCTATACCGTATGTACTGCTTAGTCCTTTATTAACCCTCTATCTGCTGGAGTCCATATCAGATGCCGTACAGAAATAGTGCTATAAACTAAATCAGAAGGGCGAGAGTTAAAACATAGTTCATTTGATTACTATCATAATTTTCTAAATATCTTCATCTCTTTTATTCTCCCGTGGAGCTGTTGTGTTTATGCTAGTAATACCTATTGCTTTCTTCATGAATACAATCTGTTAAAACTAAACTAAACTAATCAACAATTTCATCCAACCACACTGCAGATTTACCTCAGCCTTAAAAGTGTCCCATTTACACACCAAAGACAGTCCACAAGGTGTTAAAGTATTATAGACTTCTAGTATACTTTAATGTACGTAAGATTTGCTAATGGTATTACTACTACTAAAATGGCTATTTATATCGCACTAAACTCGCGCGTCAGCTACATGATTATTGCCCTGGTGATATGAGTGAAATAATCTTCAAAGCCGCTCTATAAAATTACCCCTGTCAATGCATCAGTGTACTCTAATTTTCCTTTTCAACTCCCTGGGGAGTATGCAATCCAAGCTACCGTTTCAAGACATTGAATACAGGCTTTTTCTCTTTCGTGAACTTGACGGATATTAAGTAGGCGTAATGGTGTGTGTTTAGAGGTATTTTTTTGTCAAAGCTCCCGTATTTAAACATTTATGGGTCGGATAATTCAAAACGTGAAATTTAACCCAGGGTCACTTGGGTTCATAGATATGTTCACATCAAAGAGGTATAACTGTACTTACGGGTTTCTATGCGCATTAATATCTAATTATGCTATAGGTTTGTCACGTTTTATTCTATATATATATATATACATCTGAATTTTATATGCACGATGCCCCCAGAAAAAGGATATTCAATATCGTGTGACATCGAAAGCAATTGGTAAAGTCACTTCGGTAAACACACAAATGGGTATCCATACGTGATAGTTTGCAAAGGTTCTGACGCGAAAAACGTGTAAGTTTCAGCGGTCTTGGTAGAAAAGCACTATCACGACGTTAAATCCAAGCACATTTTGAAACAATTCTGGTCTTAAATCTTGTAATGCATATAGTACATCAGCACTACCGAAATACATTACTGTGAACCTTGGCTGTCTTTAACAGTATTCTTGTCGTTCTCGCAACCTATATAATCATAATGTGAGCATTTATATTGCGCCAAATCTATTCTCGAAAGTTTGCTCATGGCGCTGTATTATTACGACGGTCAATGGACCAATGTGCACTAATTTCACCTTCGCAACTCCCTGGTGTGTATACGACCCAAGGTACCATTTAAGGCGCAGGAAGGTTAACATTCACAATTCTATCTCATCCCACCTGGTACCCGTTCACAAAGTTCACAGACCTTAATAACGCAAGCAGGTCTGTGTTTTAACATGCTGTCAGTGACTATGAACTACTCTACTGTGATAGAATATGAACTGCACAGACCATCTTATGTTGCCTTGTACATTATCCCTTGAACTGTCAATCTCCCAGTTAAAAGCATACAATCACTGTTTATTGACACGTGTCATGGTATAACGTATTTTAACCGAAATTATGTACATTTGATATTGGACAACAAGCTACGGTACATTTTCCGCATATCCCACTGATTTTAAATATTTTGATATTTTTTTTATCTAGCGGTAAAAATACGTAAATGTGAAAAATAGTTATGAAAATATTGAAGACCAGTGGGATATGCGTGAAATCTAGCTTGTTGTCCAATATACATTTATAGATAAATGAAATGTAAATACTTTCAGGTAAAATACGTTACGAAATTCGTTAACAAACCGTGATTGTATGCTATTAAGACCCAATAATACAGTCGAGTATCCCAATATGTGTATACCAGTCGTACTAGGCTTAATAGATTACTAGTATCTGCCGGCTAAATGTGGCGAATAATAGATATGATTGATGCAAAAATGTCCAACACTCTCATTGGATGTCAAATCGGTCATACCTTTCGGTAATAAGTAGAGTGGTACAAGCTGATCAAGGTCTAGATGGCTTCGTTTGACGTCAGCACATGAAGATTGGGTCCTAACTTTAACACTTTATGAAGCACTCATATATTAAATCTTTAGGACCCGATTACTGATAGATCAGTTGAAAATGTCACAATCCTTAAACCCAGTGACTGATAGGTCAGTTGAATTGTTCAAGGCCTAGTAACTGATATATCAGTTCACGAGACGTGTTTCAAATACATTCCCTTTTGTATTTACATGACACAAATTTGGAGTCACTGCTAGAGTGATGTTATTAATTCCGTAATACGTGTGCAAGTGCATAAAATGACTCAGTTACAGAAACACTGTAGGAGGTAAACCCTATGACGTCACCGGGCTTTACGTACCAGGGCGCTCTAATAGGTAAATACCATATGGATGTCCTATGGACAATCTTACCTACGGGAGTGCTATGGTCTCGTAGTATTGGATACGAGATAGCTTCATGAAAGGCTACCCTTCGTTGCTTGATTAGGCGACACCATCTGTCTGAAGGACACCTCAAATTCCCATTGACCAGCGTCATCGCGGACAGATAAATCGACTCAATGCAGGTTTAAGGTCAATAAGGGTGATGCTACATCCAATGCTCACAGACCGTTATAAAATATTTCGAAATTTAGAGAAATATTCATTTTCATATTTATGAACGTAATAACAATAATTGAACATTTGGGTACTTTTTAATCAGCAGAAATTCTGCCGATTAATATAAAAAGTGTGATGCTGCGTCACATGCTGACAAATCTAAATTTCTAAACTTACGGAACGTAGTAATAATTCTTGAAAATTTAAATACTATTTAATCAGCAGAAATTCTGCCGATTAATATAAAATTCGATTTTTCTAACATAGGCCAAACAATGAAAGTTCTAAATACTTAAAAGTAATTTAATGATATTTAAGGGAGGATAACTATTAATTTAATAAAACAAACAATACTATAGCAAGATGAGAATGGTAAAATTAAGTACAATTTATGGTTACCTATTCACACAATAAGGGTCTATTGACATATTTCATGGCCAAACGTGTTTTACCTGAAAGTAGGTACGTTTGATTTGTCTAAATAAGTATATAAGTAAATAAGTAAATAAGCATATTTGGCGACTAGCCACATGTTCCTCATGTCCTACTGGTTTCAATATTTTCACATTTTATTTTATTTTCACGTATTAAAATAGTTTTTTCACGAGATTGTGCATTGTGTAATAAACATGCAAATGATTATGATAAGCATATTATTTTGTTTCACTGGGAATCACGTCTAATTCAACGAAATACACTATATAGCTGCGTAGATTGATAAGTTTGATCTTGATACTTATGTCAGTTTAGAAATGCAGGAGAAGGATGACATGATTTGCACTTTATTTTGTGCGAATACATTATTTAATCATATCGTTGGTACCCTGATGAAACACAGAATTATGTTAAAAGTTGCAATGTATATGTATCTGTTAAAGTCACATTGGCAATATATGTGGCAATAACTATAGTATGAACCTATAGTCTGCCTAGTTTTTCAGTATTGAATCATACATGTGTGCAATGTCTTGCCTACTTAATTATGTTGTAATTGATATTAATATTATTGCTTGTGAATCTTCGGATTTATCATCTGGAGGAAATAAAGACACCCATCTCTCTCTCTCTCTCTCTCTCTCTCTCTCTCTCTCTCTCTCTCTGTCTCTCCCTATCATCTCTCTCTTCTCTCTCTCTCTCTCTCTCTCTCTCTCTCGCCCCCCTCTCTCTCTCGCTCTCTCTCGTCTCTCAAAATCCGTATGAATGGTTAGCTTAATTTATATACTGTGTTGTATTTAATGTTTTTCTACCATATCTTTATATGCGAGGTCAGATGTTAATAAAACACCAGACGATACTCGCAAGTTTGCTGCAACAAACAGATGTTGCGGGCTTCCTCCTGCACTAAACTGACAAGCCGTGATATAAGTGAAAGAATCTTGAAAGCGGATCTAAATCCCAATTAAAAAATAAAACAAAGTACAATATCTGTCTTTATCACATAACATAGGAGATTGGAAGTGCAATAAACCCATGCTATAAATATAACTATTTTCACTAGTACACTAGATTTTAAATAATTGTATTCATAGCAGTATCAAAGTCTTGTGGACCTCTTTTAGAGCATCTTATTGGGACTTAATTTGTCGAATATAAAATATTTCTT
>JAUTBT010013075.1:12500-23394 GCA_032361225.1 Lepetodrilus schrolli
AGCCACACACTTGGTCACGTCGATGTCGTTGACCATCGCAGACGTGTAAAGACAGGCGATGCCAGGGCAACTGCCTGCGGTCAGGGTTGTAGTCGTCGTGATGACGTAGCGCCCGCCTGCAGTCAATGCCTCTGCAGCCTCATCTAAAGGAAAGGGTGTTCGTAGATCATTATATCATAATTGTATTGTATATTTAATTTTTAATTGGGGTTAGAGCCACTTTCAAGATTCTTTCACTTATATCGCGACTTGTCAGTTTAGGGCATGAGGAAACCTTATCAAAATTGAACAGAATACTATAATTTCGAACGCAGGTCGCTAGTAAAATGCTCTTACACGGTGTTTAACGGTAAGTCTGTCTCATGAGACCTGTTGTTACATTACTGTCTCATACGGCAACTTACAGTGTAGACAGCTAATAAGATTATGCTAAGTCACAATTTCGCACGGATCGTTTTTGGTCTTATGGGAATAGAACTTAGCAGATTCTTAACACCTGTCTACACGGTAAGTTGCCTTATGAGACAGATATATAACGCAGGTCTCACAAGACAGACTTACAGTGTAGAAACCGCATAAGAACGTTTTACTGGCAACCTGCATTCGAAATTATAGTATTTTGTTCAATTATGATAGGGTTTCCTCCTGCCCTAAACTGACAAGCGGTGATAACTGACAACCCCTTTATCGTCTTTAGACACCCATTTAGAAGTAAATATATTGAATGGGTAAAATCTGACAATCTGGAAAGTTGGAAAAAAAGTGGTTCTACCTGTAATTTTTGGGAGTGTTTGGATAACATTGCCAGTCAGAGGCTCCCGTAGTTCCAAACTGAAACGTTAAAACAACGCAAAATGATTAATAACTCATAAATAACCCATAAATGACACATAAGACTTATGATAAGTGACAAATAAATGACATATACATTAAGTAAAAATGATAAACGCAGTACATGTGAAACGTCATATAATTATAATTATATATTATAGTTGATTTATGATAATCCTTATAAAGTAATTACAAGATGTGTAAATAATATGCCTTTTTTGCATGGAAAGTCATAAAAAATATTATCCGAGATTTTAACTTACGTGGAGGTTAACAACTGGGCACAGTTTTTAGTGACGGAAACGGTGTTGGCAGAAGTAACCACTCCGGTGCACAAAGTGTATCCAGATTGAGGTTCCACCAGGCTAACCACACCGGGATGTGAATTGCAGCTCGTAACCGGGGTACCCGATAGAATCCGGGTAGCCTGTGTGGTCACCCCAGCAGGACAGACTTATCAAGAGTGAATTAGTGAGTGAGTGAGTGAGTTATTGTTTTACGCCACTCATAACATTTGAGAAATTATTATTTTTTAAACTACATTTTAATAAATTGGGATTTAGACCCGCTTTCAAGATTATTTCACTTATATATCACTGCTTGGCATTTTAGAGCAGGTGGAAATCCGCGAGTAAACCTGCGAGTACCGGCTGGTATACTCACAGACCAAGAATGATAACTGCACTACCACAGTACAGACAGTGCATCATATCAATATCGCATCAGAAAGTTAACTTCTGAGAACATTGATGCCGGGCTGCGGGGACTTTGGTTCCGATGTCCAAACGTTCTATGATTGCGCAACCACACGCCCATATCTGACAATACTATTATATATGGTGACTGGTCAAGAAAAAAGAACGGGCTATATGTCTGACCACACATGTAAATGGACACGTATAATATATACATGGAAATGCAGGCCAATTATACTGCTCATACTAAATATATAAGTATTTCAACATTCAGTGTAGTCAATCATTTACAAAACGATCTTGTAATGAATACTACCAATACAAATCAACACACAAATTGTCAATATTCTAGCCTACTGTCACTTATGCAAATATAAAAAGAAGCGAAGCACATTATACAATAAGACAGAATTTACGAAATTTCGTATTTCTGCAACTGAATATAATATTTTATTATTATATTTTGAAGCCCCAGATCCACACTAAGATGCATTGTCATATGCATTAATACTCTGGTATTCAAATTTGAAGCTAAGATTCATAACCAATGAAATGTAACGAAACTATTATCATGTCACAGCTATTGTAAAAAAATAACAACCGAATTAAAACCCAAAACAACGTATGCAGCTAAAATTTTCTCATCAGGGCGTGAGCACAAAACATGCAATATCCGCTACATTGTACAGCATGTACAAACTGAAACGAGTTGGAGAGTTATCCCCGGTAGAAAAATAGGCTTACATCGAACAGCAGCGGGTGTTGTTGTTGTTGTTGTTGTTGTTGTGGTGGTGGTGGTGGTGGTCGTGGTGGTGGTGGTGGAGGTTGTGGTAGTCGGGGCGGGACACTTGTGGTTACAACGGCAGGCAACAATAACGGCCGTGTAGTAGTTTGGCTTATAGTAATAGTAGCCTGGGTAATTGTATCTCGAGAACTGGGACCAGTAACTCCAACTCAGACCTGAAACATCAAGAAACGTCTAAAACATATTTTAAACTTAAAAAAACACCTGAATCTGAATCATTAAAAACAGTTATCCGAAGCATAAAGAAATATCTGAACATATAAAAATATCAAGAACCATCTTTGACGAAGAAATGTTTGAAACATCATGAACTGCCGGAAACATTAACAAATGGCTAATAGGTCAGGACATGCATGAGGCATTAAGAAATGTTTGAAAAACCAAGAACTGTTTGAAACATTAATTAAGGAATACTTGAAAAATTAAAACTTTCTGAAATACCATGAAAGGTTTAATTAAATTCCTTATTTTAACTGGTAGGGTTGTTGCGACTATATCATTGCATTGCATGATATACATTACTGGGTGTTGTCTAATTAAATTATATTACACAAACTACCACCACACATTCCATCATCAACAACAGAGAGACGTCTGTTAGTTGCTATTATTGGATTTCCGTGGGGAAATATCTTTTTCAACTTTAATATCGCAAACATCCCTCACATGCAGAGAATCAATGTCGAGGTTACATGCTCGTTCATAATGTCTGTTGAATGGCAATTCACTGTGGTGCATCATATACCTACAATATTCCTTCAGTATACATAGAGGTTACCTACGGTATTCTTAGAGTTTATCTACAGTGTGCATTGAATATATTTACAATATATTATGAGTAAATTTATAGTTTACCTACAGTATATTTAGAGTACCTATTATATACTTAGAGTATACCTAGAGCATATTTACATTATTCTTAGAGTTTATCTAAAGTATACTTTGAGTTTATATACAATATACTTAACGTGTATCTACAGTATACTTTGAGTTTATACTTTTAGTCTGCCTACAGTAAACTTATACTTACAGTACCTACAGTATACTTACGGTATACCCACAGAATACTCACTATAAAGTCGCCATCTGCATCCTTGAACCCGACTCCTACAGCACTGACTATTATAATCAGTGTAGTAATAGTTTGACCAGTTTTGGTAGTGTCGAGTTTGACGTGAGGCCTGCACATAATTCTCGTTCTTCTCGGAATCGGTAGCGTTGCCCTGGCTCGTCGCTAGCCCAACCAAAGACAGAAGCGAAATTAGAATCACTGTTTTCATGACGATAGTTTCGAGACAGAGGCAGTATACCGATGTGACAGGGTGTGGCACGTCTTTTATAAAGACCTAGGCTTTGGTCAATCCAATTATGGGCGGGATAGGTGTGCAGAAATAAATATGATGTGTGTACACATTGCTTACTATAGCAAGAACTTCTGATAGGAATATAAGCACGTTTTCAGTCGAATTTCTGGCAGTATGATTGGCCGATGAGGTAGCAGACGATATTATGATGACCTATGTGAACCATGATAACGTCGTCCACACCCTTTTTCAGAACGGCACCAGCGAAAAATGTTATACAATGCATTGTTAACCTATAACTTAGCAAAATTCAACATATTATTTAGAAACAAATGGCAAAAACAGTGTAAATAATGTCAATATTATAGTTTCCATTAGATGAAAAATATAGATATTATGGGTGTCAAGATCCACGTTCCTATAGCTGATGGTTGGGACTTTTGCGTACTGTTACAGTACGTCTGAGTCTACACGTAATATGATATGCTACATGAATGCATATATTTGAAGAACATCACGTCTTGGCCTCAGCTCCATTGAGAAAGACTAATACAGAAGAAAAGCACCATGCACGGAGTGGAGCATGTTATTCACCTCACGTTCGACCAATGAGAGACGTCGGTACCAACACCTTGACTATTGTAATGTTCACATTGATGACAAAAAGTATTTATTTATCAGAAAAGAACTTCCTCGTACAGTACAGTTGCCCGGTCACTAAAGGATAAAGTAGGTTGTACTTCAAAGAAATATTGCAATAGAATGTATTAAAAACATTGTTGATTCAAGCATGTGTTGTGTATGATGTATACACATTTAACATGGAACTATTGAACACCAGTTATGTTACTACACCCAAATTAACTATATATTTGTTTTAAATGGGCAAACCGGTAAAAACCAACGACTGCACCGAAAAGCATTTGCCATTTTTTTCTGTATAATGTCATATATGTAACAAATGTTTGTAGAGTACAGTATTACAACTTGTAAGCATAGCACACACGTGTTCCACAACGCGATACTCTCAAAGGCATACACTCACAGATTAAGTTTTGGACCGAATAGGAGTTAAAAATGCAAAGTACATGTACTTGGCATACATATAATCGTGTTTGTACCTCCAAGTATCTTTTCACCGCTGTAGGATAGGTACAATTCCATTGCAGTGTACATTTCCGGTAAAACTCGAATAATCAGTTGGTAATCAGTACTGTAATATCTCAATTTTCTATAGTCTAATAGACTATACATATTAAAACATAATAAAATATGAAAATATTGAAAACCAGTGGGATATGCGGAACATGTAGCTGGTTACTTGTGTAGACACATCAAATGTACATACTTTCATGTAAAAATACGTTTGACAATGAAATATGTAAACAAATAATTCATTATATGCCTTTAAGTATACCAATAGACATATCAATACATTCTATTACGTTTTTCTGCGGGGCGGGTGGTAGCGCAATGGTAGAACGTTGGACTTCGGAGCCAAAGATTCCGAGTTCAAATCGGGAGCCTGGCATCATTGGTTCCGAAATTTACCTTTCTGATCATGACGCGATATTGATAGAATGCACTGTCTGTACCGTGACAATGCATATGTTATCCTTGGTCTGTCAGTACCAGCCTGTGCTCGCAGGTTTACTGCAACATTCAGCACTACGGATGTTGCAGGATTCCCCTAGCTTTAAACTGACAAGCCGTGATATAAGTGAAAGAATCTTGAAAGCGGCGCTAAACCCCAATTAAAAAAAGACAAAACATTCAAACTTGGAGTGTTTCCCTTTAAAGTGGACTGGTTCCCTGTCCCATATGTGCACATGTTATACATGATACACGTGACCAGTATGTCATAGCGTAGCATCGTGATATTTCTCCATAAAATTACCATGCACGGCGTCACATAAATAGCATGCCAGATGCCACGATTTGGATACACTGGTCACCGTATCTCATGTATAACGTGTGCGCATATCGGACAGGGAACCAGTCCACTTTAAAGGGAAACACTCCAATCTAGAATGCGTTGACATGTAAACGATATTGTTATGTTTTGTCATTCCATATATTAATACATTGCATCCGTACCTTATAACCTTTTCATGAGTCTCACAGAGTGGTGATCGGTGACAAAGTTTAAAAGATGGATACGAAAACACGATATGAATGATTAAACATGTATATTCTACACTATATTCTCAATTTCCTGTCGGGTATAATAATTCAGTACTTGTTCAATGCTTCAATAGCAGTTATTGTAATGCTGATTGATACAAGTTCCTGTTAATTATATGTAGATATATAGTGTATTGTACTATGATGATCTCGCCAACACAAATCAATTTCAATTAACATGCTATTTGCCTATGATATTGTTACATCAAGTGGATATCCGGCCTTGTGAAAAGATACGCATGCACTCTAGCAGATAGGAGATAGTTCTTAAACAAGACAATGTTCTTAATATGTGTATTTTAGTTCGTCTACACATGATCATGGTTAACACTTGAGAATAGTTAATTTCTATAAGGTCAAGAACTGGTGGTAGCGCAGTAGTAGATCGTCGAACATGAGCTATAAGGTCCCAAGTTCGAAGCCGTGATATACTTCAGTGAAAGAATCCTGAAAACGGCTCTAAACACCAATTAAAAATAATAATAGATAAGCCGTGCATTTAACGAATTTATCTTGGATGCGGCTCTAATCCCCAACAGAAATTAAAATGCCAACAAGTTTTGACGTGAACAACTTTTTTAATGCTTATATTTTTAGTTATAAATATATATGTATAAAGTTCGTTCTTGTGGAGTAAAGATCACATAGGTAGGTACCAACTACATGTATATAATGTCTTTAAGTACAGTTAATATATATACAGTATACAGTGGTGTCAATATACATTAAAAACGCATTAATACCAACCAATACATTATAACAACGTGTTCAAAACGAAAAAAATATCATCAGCCCAGCTTCACCAAACTATTCTTCACCAACTTCCGTCTAAGATTCCTGGGTTTACCCTGAAGAAGAGACCTGTATAGCGACTTCATACTCTTCGTATTTCTCAGCAGAATTCGTCTACTTTTGTTCTTTCTAGCTAGGCGGGGTCGGAGGCCTAGCATGACTCTTCTGATGTCCCTGTGGACCTTCAGTCCTCCACCATCCAGTTCAAAAATACCGACGATCTCTGTACCACTGCAAGGCATGTTCTCTGCTTGTCCTATTACCACGGTTTCCCCAGAAGACAGCGAACACATCACAGGGGCGCCGTTATCACCCTGGAAGTAACATGGAATATATGAGAAATAGAATACTAAGAACTCGAATTTTACATAATTTCTGCTCAGGTTTCACTGGGATTGGCTGTTCTATTTACAATACACTAATTCAATATAAGCCAATGAAAGCGTTTACATTCCATCCATAACATTATCTCGCATTATCTCGTAAGACCTCTCTCACATTTCCGCCATAATGTCAACTTTGCACAGGTCAGAGTGCATATGTCGATCGGTTGATCCGAATGATGCAGGTATAACCAAGGAATACTCACGACACATGTAGATGCGCCACCAGTTGTGAAGAAGCACCTGTACGTCAGTGCGAAGTCGAAGAGAACAGCCTGAGATGAGGCTTTAAGAAAGGCAGGACAATCCGAGGGATTCAGGAAACTTGGCACGGGGATAAACGACAACGTGGGTTTGTTGGTACCTGTAACAAGATATAAAACAATATTTAAAAATATTCTCAAAGATACATAAAACAGCTTGCTAGAACATTCAATGTATAAGGTATTCGAGACCTATCGCCCGTTCAATTAATCAAGAAATGATACCGAAACGGTCGAGAAGTCCTGAATTATGTTATAAACTTTTATAAAACGAAAGTAAACGATTCGAACGTCATAGATTGAATTATCATAGAATATACAATCCGAGTGAAATATGACAAGAAATTGCCTAGAATTGTATTAAAATTTAAAAATAGCAGCAATTTGACTGGTAGTTGTAGGGGCGTTTTATGGACAAAGTGTCCAAGCGTAAATCAGAGCATCGCGAGGACGATCCTATTGTTTTTCCTTCTTTTTTTGTGGTTTAGAGTCGCTTTCAAGATTATTTCACTTATATCACGGCTTGTCAGTTTAGGGCAGGAGGAAACATGCAACATCTGAAGTGCTGAATGTTGCAGTAAATCTGCGAGCATCGACTGGTACTGACAAGAATGATAACTGCATTGCAACTCTACAGACAACGCATCAATATCGTGACAATATCGCGTCAGAAAGGTAACTTTCGCGAAAATTGATACCGGGTCCCCGGGGCGGGATTTGAATCTGGAACCTTTGGCTCCGAAGTACAACGTTCTATCACTGCACTACTATTTCCCCTACCTGCTTGATTATCATAACCGGCACCAACGGCGACACAGCTGGTAAGGTCGATGTCGTTGGCCATCTCAGCGGTATAAAGACAGGCGATGCCAGGGCAACTGTCAGCTGTCAGCGGTGTCGTCGTCGTGATGACGTAGGGTCCGCCTACAGTCAAGGAAGCCGCATCTGGAACAAACAAGTACTTTAAGAATATTCTAATTCCTAAACATATTAACAAATTCCTAAGCATATTGAATGTCAACGGTAGCCGCATCTAGAACAATCACGTACTCTCAGAATATTCTAATTTCTAAACACATTGACATGTCAACGATTAAACATATATTGCCCAATACTGTCTTACGCAATAAATATCAATAGTAGAAGTTAAAACGATATCTACTAAAGATATATCGCTTTAAATACCCAATTGCAACTTGCTATGATATCCGAGTCCAAATGCACATCAGATTATTCGTCTTCACAGTACAACCTTTATGAAGTGCTAATTTTCTTTTAAAATGATATTGTATGATTAAATATAATCTCGCCCTCGTGTCAAAACTTATAAAATAAACATATTGTATTTGTCTGAAAAGTACATTTATATATTCTATACTAGGCCCACAATAACAATCAACGTTTCGGCCTAACTAGGCCTTCTTCAGGATCTCTACCATAGCACTTACATCTTGTCACTATATTAATATACATTTAAGGATTGACTGCAATATTCTTTTAATTCATCGAGGTATGAACAAAAAAAACTCGATGAACGTAAAATATATTGCAGTCAATCCTTATGAATAAATTACTCATCAAATTGGTGTCGATTTAATGGATCTACTAGTGGATCAATTGTAATTAATATTTAATAGAGTTAAGCATGACTATTTTCAACAAACGGTCGGTGATGCATCTCGACCAGTCACCTATCAATCAAGAGGGAGTGGGTTCATTTTTAGTATGAATACAATACTTTTAGTAATGTGAGTAGTTGAGATTTCTGGAATTCACTGTAACTGTACTGATACCTCAATGAACGTAAAATAAATGGCAGTCAGTCATTATGAAAAGAATCCTCAACACATTCGTGAAAGATATAATACTTCTATTGAAATGAGTTTGGAATCAGTTACGTCATTTGGCCATTACGTCATCACGTCATCGAGGAAGCTACGTCACAGTAGAGCTACGCCAAAGTTATTGGCTAGATTCGTGTCCTATTTGCGCTGAAATTTGTGCAGCTACCTTGATTTTTTTTAGTACAAGTTTGTCATTTCAAAAGTAGATATTTTGTGGGAGTGGCCTGAGAAAATTTCGTTCATCGAAGTATGAACGCAATGTTTTGGGATCACGTTGACCAATCAGATTGTCGGATTTACTATATTTATTTATTTATGTATAGCTAAAGGTACTATTGTTTGTAGGAAAGTTATTTGTTGGAACTGTACTACCTGCAATCGGTTGAAGAGTTTCAATAACTTTGCCAGTGGTTGGTTCCTTCAGTTCTATCCTGAAATAGAAAACACAAACAAATGTCACTGCAATAATGTACTAATTGCCACGATTCAATTAACTAACAATTATATAATAATAATAATAATAATAGTAATAATAATAATAACAACAACAGTAGTATGTACATTTATATTGCGCCAAATCCATGCTCTAAAGCCTGCTCAAAACACTACATTATTATCCCGATCAATGAATCAGTGTGTACTCCTTTTGTTTCCTCAACTTCCTGGGTTTAAATATGAACACTTGTAATTACGTACATGACTGGCACTTATAGATGACCTTCTATAAAGGGAAAACACACATTTATTAAATGTTAAATTCACTATAAATGATGAGGAAAAAGGAGAAAACTATGGATATAATGTCAATAGAAGAACAGAACTTAAATACAGAAAAGGACAGAAGTCTATTAGATCTTGGGACATGTAACTTACGGGACGGTCAGCAGCTGGGCACAGTTCTTTGTGATAGACACCGTGTTAACGGATGTAACCACGCCGGTGCACAGAGTGGTTCCAGAGGTGGGTTCCACCACACTGACCACGCCTGGGTAAGTGGTGCAATCCGTGAGCGGGGTACCCACTAGTAGCCGGGTAATGTTGGTCTTGGTGGTCACTCCAGCTGGACAGACTAATCAGGAAAGGAAATGTATAATATATTTTACCTTTCCATTTGTGAAACCATCACACTGATCTGTAATGACTTCTTACTCATGTTCTTTGCGTGGTAAATATATTTCTCATTCAGCTTACAAAAATATGGTCATGTCAATTAGTATTACATCTCGACAAGATATTGAACTATTTTTTTTATAAACATACTAGCATTCATTAGCATAGAATCCCAACAATTACACAAATCCACTTATTGTGTTGTAGAAACACCTTAGAGTTTACTATGCCGCCGCTCTATATAGGCGCATAAGTAGGTCGGGTCTATTTTTCGAATTTCACAGAATTTCCTAAGTTCCGGTGATAACCAAACACGAGTATTAGGCCTTGGGTTGACTAAATTCCTGAGAACTTCTTAATACGCCATTAATACGGATCGTGTACTTAAATTTCTGTTCGATTAATAATGTGAACATTTATATTGCGCCAAATCCCCGCTCGAAAGCAAGCTGATAGCGCTACATTATTACCCCGGTCAATGGATCTATGTACACTCAATTTCCTTCTCAACACCCATGGGGAGTATACAACCCAAGCTGCCGTTCAAGGCGCCACAAGGTTATCATTCACATGTCCATCTCATCCTTCCGGGTACCCATTCACTGCTGGGTGAACAGATGCATTATCGAACTAAGCCACTTGACTAACTTGACACCACAAGTTTTTCAGCCTGTGATTCAATG